>PVKB01003898.1:0-171312 GCA_004027205.1 Ctenodactylus gundi | reverse complement strand
GAAAACAGTCTCAGGATTTCACTCACAGTCTCACACTTCGCTGGACCACTACAGCCTACTGTCCATTTGTAGGAACAATACAGTTTCCAACAGTTTCACATTTGCTGGAAGAGACCACATTGTATGTAAGACCTACAATAAATATAAAGGAAATGTGGTGCGTTCACCAATTAACTTCGCTACTCAAGAAACTACACGAATTACAACACATCGGCATGCTTGTGTGCTTTCAGATGAAAAAGCTAATGCTCCGGAAGCTGTCGTGGACATGTCTTCCTGACTCCCATTGTTCTACAGCGTGGCTGGCAGTCAAGCAGCAAGAAGCAGGAAGCGTAATAGTTATCGATTCTTCCTTTTTCATGTTGTTCTTTGCCGCACAAATTTTGACTGTGGAAAGGGAATATGCTGGTCCTTTTAGGGACATATAAGAAGACTGAATTGCAATTGTGGAAGTGCCTGACAATGTCTTGGAACTGGGGCTTGGATATCTAAGCGCAGAAGTCCCAAAGTCAGCCTCTCTGCGCAGTCACTCTCCATGTTTGCTCTCTGCTTATTCAGGGAAGGCGTTTCTCTCTGTATTTGCTGACCGCTCATTCTAAGCAAGAAACTTAACAAGGGAAGAGTGGCCCCATGGGTGAAAATCACAAAATGGAATACCCCAAGGAACGTGCATTTTATTACATTAAATTAAAAACACACCATCTACAATAATCCACCCAGTAAGCAAGAGAATTGAGCAAGAAGAACGCTAAGCAAACATTTTTTTATTAGGAAAATAGCTTTTATAGGTTCTATAATGTTCATAACGTTAATAAATGTTGGTTGCAGAAATTTGCATACTCAAGGGAAAACGAGGGCAAAAATTGCAGGAAACACCAAAAAAAAATAATAAAAAAGGTTTTTTTTTTTAAAAAAAAGTATCTTCCAATAATTTTTGCAAAACCTGAGATTCTCCTTTAGAGGCCATTTGTAGTATGTCTCAGAATTATTGCAGTAAATTGAAGTTTTCCTTTTACTACTTTTTCTAAGAACCATTTTGAACATGTGACTGTTAATATGCTGTATTATATGAATAAGGCTATTTAATCAACTCTGTATTCTTAGCCATTCAGTTGTTTCTAATAGTTCATGAGATTATTATGCTGATAAGATTTTTTCATAAAACATTAGAATAGAAATTATTTGTCAAAAGACCATAGAGAATTTTTAAAAAGGATATATGGATCATATTTTCAGGTACACATTTTGAGCTCTTTGAACTACTGTTCATCTATAGCCTTTCAAGCACTAATCATTGTCTAAAAAATTTATCAATATTTTTGGAAAGAGGACAGCTGGAAATGCTGTCTAATGTCTTCATGGTTTATATTTACTTGATAGGACACCTAATTATTGTGTGTGTGTGTGGGGGGGGTTGCATTTATTGGCCATTTTTATTTCCTTTTTGGAAATTTAATTTCATTCCCCCACATGTTTCTAATAGCAAATTTTATCTTTTAGTTGAAAATCTTGTCTCTAGCTATCTTGCTTTCCCTGATTTTGTTTGGTTCTTGATTAAAGAATATTTATAGACTATTGGATTTTGATCTTCCCTGATTTTTTTTTAATTTCTTTCTTTCTTTCTTTCTTTCTTTCTTTCTTTCTTTCTTTCTTTCTTTCTTTTTTTGACACAGAGTCTCTCTTTGTAGCTCAGGTTGGCCCTGAACTCACTATGAAGCTCAGGCTGATCTTGGCCTCACGGCGATTCTCCTGCCTCAGCCTCCTAAGTACTAGGATTATAGGCGTAAGCAACCACACCTAGCTTATATGATGCTGGGGAATCAAATTTAGTACTTGACTTAGTGCTTGCTTGCTAGGCAAACACTTTAACTGTTAATCCATTCCTCTAGCCCCTTCCCTGAAATTCTTATAAAATTCTACAGTGAATTCTTTGAGTCCTGGACTTATTTTCCTTGGGAAAGACTCTATTTCTGCTTCATTTTTTATTGCTTGTTTTTGGCCTATTCACAGTTTTTATAACTTCTTGATTACATGTTGATATCTCATGTGTTTCTCAGAATATGTCTGAGTCTTCTAGATTCTTCAATAAAATTCCAGAAAGGAACATACGTTTTAAAAATAATTTCTTAAAACTCTGGATTTCAAATGTATCAGTTGTGATTTCAACTTCTTCACTTCTAATTGCATTGATAGGGGTTTTTACTTTCCTTCTTTTAGTGAGTTTGGCTAAAAGTTTATTAGTCGTATTTATCTTTTTGAAAAACCAACACCTTTTCTTATAAATCTTTTGCATTATTGTTTTCAATCTCCGTTTCATTCATCACAGCTCAAATTTCTATAAGCTATTTCCTTCTGCCAAAGTTGAATGTAATTACTATGTATCTCATAAACAATCTTATAAAAAGAATAATTTCGGTATAAAATACACCTTTTGTACCTATTGTAAACAAGTACATAATGTCACAACAAAACTTTCCATACTGTTCAACTAATTTCAGATTAGAAAAGGCCTCTATGAAGATAAATGTAACCTTTATAGTTTTATTCATTTCTAGAAATTTTTGTTTATCCATATATTACATTTTGCTGAATTATATTTATACTTATCCTCTCCTCTCAGTCAGACTATAAGTTACATTCAGGTCGAGATGACATCTTCTGATTTATGCCCCACACACTTAGCACAATGGCTTCCTTAGATAAACCTGTAATTAATTAACATATAATGGATTAGCTTGATAAAAAGAAACATCCTTCTCAATATAATTATTCTTCATATGAACACTAAACACAATACAAATAAGTGGATGATTGCTGCACTTTCTTTTTTGTATACTGGTCTTTTTTGAAAGAAAACACAGAAGAAATGAAATAAAAATATCAAAAAAGGAAAATAGCTTTTGTGTGCTAAAATCTGCAGTTTTGCTCCCGTGTCCTTGCAGTTAGCCTAGTAGCTTTACACTTTTGTGTCTCATTCTCATGAGGACTGTGCTTTGATCTTAAGGACCCACCACAATCTTTGTTTCCCTTGTAAATAAAACGATCTGATGTTGGTAAGGGCAGAACACCAGTTGTTATGATGCTGGTTATATGGTCATCAGAATAATTTAACATCTACAAATGTCTTAAAGCCTGATTTGATTTCTGTGGGCGTTCCAAATTTTATTGACGTTGAACAAGGCCTATTAATTTGTTTGCCTCTTAATAACATTAACAATTAAAATGCACTATTATTTTCTAACACTAAGAATTTCGTGAGAGATTAAAGGAATGCTATAATTAAAATGTGGTAGTTGTTACAATACATAATAGTTTTAATAACTGTTGAGGTATAATTGATAAGTTTACTTCAAATTGTAGAGTTTTAGTGTACTGTGCATATCTGCTTCTGATGTAATTATTAGTCAAAATATGATTAATTCATCTCTTCAAAATTTTTTCTTATACACTTATAATGTTCTCATTCTTTCCTAAATAGCCCTGTTTTGCTTTGCGTCACTATTGAAGCATGGATGTTTTGTAAAATGTCATATAAATGAAATTATTTATGTTATTGCTTTTTACTTAGACTCTTTTTCAGAGAATAATTCTTTGAAATTATCTGTGTAGTAGCAGGTATCAAATTCATTACATTTTATATTTGTAAGCAGACTCCATCGTATGACTCTTTCAGAAAGTATTTGAATATTCACCTCTTGATTGGCAGCTGAGTTGCTTCCTAGATTTAGCTGTAATCAGTAAAACTTCCATCCACATTTATGTGTGAGTCTCTGCAATATGTATGTATATTTTTTGAGATCAGGTCTCATTTCATAGACCACAATTTATATGTTTATAATACGAAGGATAAGATTAAGTCTGTTTATATTTTACTTATTGAGAAATTACCAAGCCATTTTGCAGAATGACTATTTATTGCATATTCTGTTTTTGTTCTTGAGGTAGGGTTTCACTCTATTATTTTATATTCTGAACATCAGTACATGAAATTCCCTAGTTCTCATCCTCAGTAACAAGTATTGTGGTTACACATTTTACTTTTAGTTATTTTTAATGGGTTGACAGTAGTATTTCATCGTAGTTTAATGTGGGTTTTTCTATCAAATGATGCTCAGGCTGTTTGGATCAGCCTAATTCCCAATCCCGTATCTTCCTGTCCCTGGGTTCTCTGTCTCCTTGAAAGTGATGAGTAAGCAAAATGTATTCAGGATATTCATCTGCTAGCACACACGTGACTCACAAATATCTTCTCTAAGGTTTGTATTTTTATTTCTCCTACTAGTCTCTTTGAAATAACAGACGCTACTTATTGTGATGAAGCCCTGACTGCCTATGTTTCATTCCGTAGAACTTGAAGACTTAGGCAGCATTTGTCCAAAGGATTCGGGTTACTGCTTAAGTCAGAGGCAAAGCTTGGCTATGATCATGTGGCCCTGGCTTTAGGGGCTTGCAGAGTACAAGAGGTGTAGGTTCACGGAGGCTTTCACCCAAATTTCAGAGGAAGGCCTTGGAAGCCAGGCAATGCACCTCTGGGAGGATAATATATGAGATTGTAAAGGAGGAGCCAAAGGTAGAATGGAGAACATGGAAATTTGGAGTAGGCAGGAGCATGGGTCCTCAGCTGAGGAGAGCTGGAGGCCACAAACAGATTCGTCGCAAAATGGAGACCTACATTGCTGTGTTTTATTTTCAGATTTATGGTTGACACTATTTTTATAACACAATTTGAGAAACTATCTTGCCAATGGAGTATGATTTTTCAAAATTCCCACAATTTATTTATTATTTATTTTCAAATCAGTGGGTTTGAGAGAAAAGTTGGAGAGTTTCATTTTCCAAATTTAGTTCCACTGTCAAGATTTCCAAATTTTATCTTCAACTTGACAGAATCGCTGAATGCCTCTTTCTTCACTCACGCTATATGTTTACTTCCTCTACCAACAACTGCTGTTTTACCAAGCAAAATGGGATCAAACTTTTATAGGTTGGCTTATGTCAGCTATTTATAGCACTGGGTTATAAAAATCAAGACGATCTTGAGTAAGTCAAAAAACAAAATTCAAATTGCATAGTTTGGTATATTTTGACATGACAACATGTGAAATATTTAACAATTCTAAATGTAAGTTTGCTTATGCAGTAGAAAGTATTATAGTCCAAAAATAGCTCTTTTCTATGAATCTTAAAACAAGACACATAATTTCAATGAATAATCAGGAAGATTGTGAAACTTAAAGATAGTCATACATGGACATTTTATTGTGGTAGGGAAATGATAAACATTCAGATATGATACGTATTTGATTGGAATAGGCTTGAATTTTCAGGAGTTCAAATTACACCTCTACTGCCTATTGCTTATTGCCTGTTTTTAAGCATTGATATTTTTTCTTTAAAAACATCAACAATGTTCATCTGAAACTTCTCAATGCTTAAGAAGAATATTCCTAAAGATAAATTTAACTGGAGGTGGAAAGAAAACACGTCAAGCTGCCACAAAACAAAAGAGAAATATATCAATTTATGTAGCTCAAAACTGCACAATTAATTTGATTTCAGGTACACCAGAATGTGAGGGTTCAATCAATCCTTGAGGTACCCAGAAATATCACTTTCAATTCCAGTTGCTCGGAGCCCCTATACTTTCATTTCATTCACAGTCACAACATCTTTGTCTTGCCACCGGGTAGCTCTCAGTATCTCTGTGCTAAGATTCATTTCACTGCAGTCTACGTGGAGGAAAGGCCTATTTTCTCCAATGCTTAGAGGTAGATCTGATTGGCTACAACTGGGCTTTCTTGGGTTACATGCCCATTACTAAGCAATAACAATAAAAGAAATAAAACGAATACGCCAAAAAGACAGACTTATGGTCCTGTTACACCTTCTGATTGGAAGATACCTGACTTTATGGACAGAGTAGATGGCGGTTGGTACCTTGGGCAAGTGAGGTGTGGTGGCAAAGCAGTAGTTAGAATGAAGAGGCAGAGTGGCGCACTGGAAAAGTGCTGTGCAGGTTATGAAAACACATGTGCACGCTCTTTGTGTCTATGTTCTTAGTATTTTTTCTACATATAATTAAGCAGATAAGTTGAATGGTTATCCCAGAGGATTGTTGCCTTCACGATTATTTATCACTTATGCAATTTTTAGTATTGTTCATATTAAAATTTAATGTGTTCACAAGACATCTCTCCATATACATAGTCACAAGAATATATATTTTTCACATCAGAATACAGATATTTTTCTTAAAATTTCCTTCAAACATGAACTGTTGACTGGTGAGTGCCCTTTTCTGTCAATATTTTAGGCAACTATCCTATTTGCTTGTAAAAAATAGTTTTGAGATTTTAAAATCTAGTTAACTTTCTAGGCAATGCAGTCATATGTATGTCAGAGTTGGCTTAAGCTGATTCTTGGCTTACATGTCTGCCTATATCTGTGTTTGTTTCTAATGACTTTTCTCTCATTTGTACACTATCTTTTCCATTTACATGCAATATGTGTGCATGTGAGTGTTTCTATGGTTCATTCATTTTTAATTATTTTTTATTTTACTGCTTAGAAATCTTTTAGTGGCAGTAAAGGTAATAGGCTTAATAAAGACTATGGGAAAAGGCATCTATGTTGCAATTGAAATTTAAATATAACCTTTGGTGATCTTTTAATACTTTTTTTTTGAGACAGGGTCTCACTCTGTAGTCCAGGCTGGTTCTGAACTCACTATGGAGCCAGGCTGGCCTTGGCCTCAGGACAATCCACCTGTGTGGAGGGGTGGCGATGGACACAACAGTACTTGGTTCACATCCGGGACATGTGAGCATGCGAGTTTAGCACACTAAGATACCAGGACTACCTGGCTGCTCTGTGCCTGAGGCTCACCCAGGGGCAACAGTCCTGAGCATGTCTGCCTAAGTTCTCTCCTCCCCATGCTGCCTAGTACCCCCCACTGTTTCTAAAGCCATATTTCTGTCTATCTTTGATAATTGTATAAGTGAGGTTCTGTGTTTGGGGACCCGCTTCCTTTTTCTACTCTCTATATATCCATGCTGCCTATAATAAAATTGGGCTGCATTCTCTGAAGCAAGTCTCTGGGGGCCATTTCTATGTCTCCGTGGCCACATGCTCATCGTCTGGTCAGTGGCTTTCGCATGCCTGAATAGGGATGTGAGGCAAACAGGTAAGTGCAGGTGTAGATCCCCAGCACCAAGGGATAGATGGGTAACTGGCCGTCCTCCTCAAAGGACTCTCAACTGCAGTTACTGTGCTGTCTCTTTAGAGACCAGAAGGCTAAAAACACAAAATCAGGAAGCGCACATATTTTGGGATAGTATTTTAGATACCAATCCGTGGGTAAAAGTGGCCAATATATTCGACCCTACTAAGATAAGATCACGCAAAACGTGAGGAGAGCCAAAATCACTTGCGGTATAAATCTACCTTTCCAATTTTTTCCCGATTATAACAACAATTCAACAATGGCTTGGACACCATGTTTTCCGAACCCTGCACTATGGCGAAAGCTAAGCCGTGCCCTTCTCCTAGCTCACAAAGGAAGAGGAAGCAAACACGTTCGTGGCAGAAGTCCCCAAAGAGAATGAAGGCGCGTGTGTGGATTCTGAAACTGACTCGGAAAATGAAACTAAGCCCAAACAAAAGGAGAAAAATTTAAATCAGGACTGAAAGTCCACCCCCCCCCAAAAAACAAAACAAAACAAAACAAAACAAAACTACATTCATCTCTCATGAATCTCCACCCCCTGGTAGGACAGTACCCTTTCCAAATACTATGCCAAAATAGAGATACCAACTGGAAAGAAATTCAAAACCCCCCTGGGGAAATAATGCTCCCACACCTGAGACATTTCCTGTAAATATTAACCCTACCTCTCAACGGCCACTGCCCTGGTACCCACATGATTTAAATACATTAAAAGAATTTCAAAAGGCGGTTAAGGAAGATGTTACTCCAGGAGCATTCGCTGAACAGCTCCTGGAGAGCCTCCGTTTGGATCTAAACTGCCCCCAAGATTGGAAAGATCTTTTCAGGGCAGCTGTTTCTGTACCTTCATATATAAAGCGGAAACCCTTTTATAATGACCAATGGGAGCAACAGGCAGAGTGCAGTGGCAGAGCTGGTGCTTCCTTTGTGGAACTAAATTACAGTTCACCCACTGTTCAAGCCGGCCCAGCTCCGTATTTTGACCAGGTATGTCTCTGTGCTCTGCAAGCTTGGTGAAAATTGCTGGCTGAGGGAGGCACACAACTTCCCAGGGGTGAAGACAAAAAGTCGCTGAAGATTTGACCCAGTTCATAGACCGAGTCACTAAAGCAAAGGCTGACGTGAATTAAGGAATTGGCCTGGGAAGGACTCAATAAAGAACATCAGCTAAGATTGCTCCCATATGAAATAGGCCTTTAAATGATTGGATATTAACCGCTCAAGAGACAGGGACTCATTCTGCCCAAGCCTCTGTCATGGCTACAGCACTTGCTGCTGCTTTAGGGGCAAAAGGGACCCATGCTGAAGATAACCAATCCTACTGGGCTTGGAGAGGCATTGGACGCTTCCTTAGAGTATATCCAGGGTTACAAATTAATAAGGCCAGAGACCCGAAATTCTCTCCCACTATTTGCCCCCAAAACAAAAAGGGATTTCATTGGGCAAAAGATTGTAACTAAAATATACTGCCTCTGGTGGGCCTTTAAATGGGCCACAGGGAAGCTTCCAGTCCTGCAACCAAGGGATAGGGGGAATTCCAGGAACCAAATGGACATCAGATGCCCTGGTGCCTACTAGATGGTCCCAAAGTACCCACAGACTAAACCCCGCATTCGAATAAAATTAAGAGGAAATCTTTTCAAAGCTATTGCTGACACAGAAGCAGACTTAACCTTGCTGAGACGTGGGGAAATTCTAACAGAATGAGAAACTACCAGTGGCCCAAGGTCACATGAATAGGGGGCCTTACATCCAGCTGCATGCTAAAAAATTCCAAAATATGGGAAGATACGGATGGAAATAAAGACATGGTCCAATTGCTTATAGCGGAGGAAGTAAACCAAAACCTAGTAGGAAGGGTTAGTCTTGCCAGCACAGGAGCTATTATAACCCCAGATGAGAAAGCCTTTGTAGAGACCTCAGAGGAAGGGATCTAAATAGCCCAATTCTGAGAAACTTGCATGAGGGACACCCCAATACTAAGGGCCACTGATCAGCCGCGACCCCTCATAAAATTGCAATGGCACCATCAAAACCCCGTATAGGTTGAACAGTGGCCGATCACTAAAGAAAAAACTGATACACCTACATATGCTAATGGAAAACCAATTACGGTTTCATCATATTGAATCTTCTAATAGTCCCTATAACACCCCTCCTTTCCTCACTAAAAAGAAACAGAAGGATAAATAATAGGTTACTCCATGACTTGCAGGCCACAAATGCCTTTATGAAAAATATGAGTACAACCCAGCCTGGCGTTCCCAGGGCTACTATTATGCCGAGTGGTTGTTTAATCAGAATTGTGGACATTGTTTGTTCCGCATTCTCCTTCACCCTGATGATAGAGAAAAAAATCGCTTTCACAGGTCCTCAAGTTAATAGTGCTGTACTTCGCTGCACATACCAATGGACTGTCTTGCCTCAGGGTATGAAAAACAGCCCGATTATATGTCAATTATTTGTTTTCCAAGCAGTTAAGCCCCTACCAACATGGCCAGAACTCTCCATTTTTCAATACGTGGATGATATGTTACTGCTAGCCCACCCCAAAGGAAAGGCAATTGGAACTGGCTTACCAGCAACTCTTGGCCCATATCCTGCAAATTGGTCTAATTGTCGTGCCAGAGAAGGTCCACTTTAGCCCACTTTACCTTCCTTGAGACATTAATACTTCCTAACACCGTGTCCCCTACAGGACCCTCCATTTCTATCCCTGATCATGTTAAGCTAAATGAATTACAATAACACCTGGGGCATATCAACTGGATAAAACCATGACTAAGAGTCACTGCTAAACAATTAATGCCTTTTTATGATTGCCTTTGAGGTAACTCAGTCCCGACTTCCCCTAGAATACTTAACCCAGGGGTCCAAAAGGCACTTGCCCTCCTTCAACAAGCTCTGGATATCAGCCAGATAAGAACTTACATGCTATTGTATGTGATACTCTGTGCCTACCTGTTGGGCACTTTGGCAATGCTCACCAATATTAGAGTGTGCATCCATTGACATTCTAATCTTTCCACAAAAATATTGGGCTCGCTCTTTGCTTGTACAACATCTTAGGACTCAGATTATAGCTATGTTTGGTATAGAGCCAGATAGACTTGGTCCTCCCAATAACAAAAGATGATTTAGCCTTCGTATTACAAACGAATGCAGCTATTCAATATATACTCCTGGGTTATCCTGCGATTATTGCTAGCCATCTTCCATGTGATAGACTTCACCATACCTTACAAAAGCTTCCTCTGCAATATAAATTCCATATTACATTTAAACCCATTCGCAACACTTCTGTGCCAATCACTGATTCTAGCTCCAGAGGTACTATAGCTATTATTATCCTAAAACCAAGCAACAAAAAGAAAATTATTTATAAAGAGCATTTGATAGGTTCTACACAATACTTACAGCTGTTGGCTATTTACACAGTCCTCCACATCCACTCAGACCCACTTAATTTATTTACAGACAGTCGCGGTTATGCTTAATTAATTCCAATACTTCCCCATGCCCATTGTTGATTTTCTCTTCAAAACCCTCTTGACACCTAAATAGCCAATATTCAGACTTTAATAGAAGCCAGATCCCATCCTTTGACTGTCAAGTACATCAAAACTTACTCAAGACTCCCTGGGCCTCTGGAACAACTTAATGATAAAGTTGACTCACTTACCCAACCTGCTACCTTTCCAGTGGCGGAGCAAGCAAAACAAATGCATATCAGGCTCCATCAATCTGCTAGAAGCTTACATCTACTCTTCCCAGAACTCTCGGCTGACACATGCGAACAACTCGCTAGAGATTGTCACAGGACCTTAACAGCCTATGGTAGTTAATCCTCGAGGTTTAAAACAAAATGTCCTCTGGCAAACGGCTGTCACTCACCATCCACCTTTAGGTAAATTAAAATAATTACATGTCACAATCGATAATTACTCAGGCTTTTTTATGGCCATCACCTCTAGAGGGGAATCCACAAAAAAGTCATTTCTCTTAAGATGTTTCAACACAACGGGAATTCCTTGTTCCATTAAAACTAATAATGGATCAGTGTATTCTCGTAAGACTTTCAAAGATTTTTGTGCATCCTGGCACATAAAACAAACCACTGGAATTTCATATAATTCACAAGGCCGAGGTATAATGGAAATAAGCCATAAAGGACTCAAAACCCTGCTTGCAAAACAGAGGGAGAATATGTCCTTACCTCATGCTGCACGCAGTAAGGCTCTGTTTACTTTAATTTTTCTCACCTTCTCAAAAACTAGCTTGAAGGCTCCTGCCCACAAACATTGGGTTCCACACACCTGTCCTTCTTATCTACCTATGATTTTATGGAGTGACCCCGGAGATCACTCCTGGAAAGGCCTGGGAACCCTACTATTCAAGGGGAAAGGATTTGCTTGTGTTTTTCCAAAGGACAAACCCCAACCCATTTGGGCTCCAACCATGAATATCAGACCATGGACATCCCAAGCCTCCAACAAAGAAAATGAGGAACCTCGCACTGGAAGACCAGACAGTGATGACTTGCCTGTGCCGGTGGAGGAGACAACCTCCCAAGTCATCTCATAGGAATTCCTCCTGTGCTGTGGATGCCCGCCAGTCTGAGGACTCCATGGCAAAGTCCTTCAGATGCCAAATTTCTGCAAATGCTGCAGTACTCGTCTCGAAGGGTGATAGTAGCAATCATCGCTGGCACACTGACTGCTGTGTTTGCTGTCGCAATAGCCTTCATCCAGAGCACACAGACAACGGTGAGGGTCAACAATCTTTCTACTGCAGCAGCTTCCAGACTTCTATATCAACAGGGACTGAATCAACTAACTAAACAAGCTATCCTTGTGCTCCAACAGGAAATCGACCTACGGCGAGAGCAAACAGACATTTTATTTCAAATGTAGCAGCTTGCCTATGACCTGCGTTTTCTCACATTTGTGTATCCCAATTCCCTATCCTCTTAAACACAACCAACTCTTAAAGATTCACTCTTCTTGCGTTAAGGGACCCTGACAACACCAATACATAAATGCCATGACCAACCTCACAGCCCGTATTCTTCATATTAATTCTACCTGCATCTGTATTTTTGTTTTTACTTTTTTTCACTCAAGGCTAGTTATATCACTGGATGGGATTGCTGCAGGGATGGCTCCGTTCCCACAACCTAATTTTTATACTTACTGGAGGCTGACTTTGCATTTTTATTTTCATCCTTTCCCATTTTTATAATCACCTCAGACGTTCTGAACACAAGACCATTCTATTAGTAGAGATCATTCATTCTATTACAGAGGGAGGAAACGTGGAGTGGGCTGGATGGACACAAGTATACTTGGCTCACATCCAGGACTCCTGAGTTTACCACACTAAGCTCCCAGGACTTCCTGGTTGCTCTGTGCCTGAAACTCACCCAGGCACAATTGTCCTGCGCATGTCTTGCCTAAGTACTCTTCTCCCCACGCTGCCTAGTCCCTCCCACTGTTTTGCATAAAGTCATATTGCTGTCTCTTTGTGATGACTGCATAAGTGAGGTTTTGCGTGTTTTTGGGACCCTCCCCCTTTTTCTACCCTGTATATACCCAAGCTGCCTATGATGAAATTGGGCTGCGTTCTTTGAAGCGAGTCTCCAGAGACGACTTCTCAGTCTCCGTCACCACATCCTCCTTGTCTGTTTGGCGGATTCCACTGATAGGACCCACATGCCTGTCTCAGCCTCCCAAGTGCTGGGATTACCACCACCACACCCAGTTTATGTGGTTCTTGGGCATTGAAAATATGTACTTAGCGCTTTAACCGCTGAGCCATTCTTCCAGCAGGTTAATAAGTAGACTTCTTTTGTGAATGATGGTGCTACATAAAGAACCCTGTGCCCAAAACAGGCAAACCTTACTATCTGGTCGTTAAGGACCAGGGCAGAATAGTATTCTTTGAATTATGTGGGTTGTGGATTTTGATTGAAAGATGGAGCAGCTGGAAGCATCCCTGCCTGGCAGTAAACAGAGCACAACCTCCTCCCAAGCTTTCCCTCAAATATCTGCCCTCAGTGGTAGCCGCACTAAGTTCACAAAGGCCAGGAGACCAGGTACAAGGGCAGCAGGATGGTCAGAGCACCAGGATGATGAGCCGTCCCGGGGAACTTTGTTTGGAAGGATGGTGTCAGCACAGAGTCAGTGTTCGTTCCAGACACAGCCACAGGCTGCGGTTTGCCCTCCCATCAGCTGGGGCTCAGGTTTCGCTGCGCTTCCACATCACCTGTATTCTCACTCTTTATCTGTTAATGGCACAATTGCCAAACGGGAAAAAGGGCCAGGAAAGCCTCTCCACCTTCCCTTTCTTTTGTCTGAAGCACCCAAGCTGAGAAATCCATGACAGACTTTTTACCACTAGGCTTTATGCGATCACGATTTGTATTGGTTTACCTCCTTGGCTTGCTTTCTTCCTCAAGAATCTTTGGAATCGTCTGGCAAGTGGTTCGTTGTCTTCTTTGCTCAAAAGTGAGCTTATTCTGTGGAAAACACTGGAAACAGTGGACATTAGTTATGTCCCCTGAGCTACGGACACACATGAGTAAATGTATTGGCAATAATAGTCCATCAGCTCCTTACTGCTGGGCCCATTAAACATCTTTATGTCTCTGTAATTGAACAGAAAAAAATACTCCAAGAGCATCAGTATGTTAGTGACTATGGTGGTGATTTGGCAATAGGACTCAATGATATTCATAGCTTGGCATCAAAGCCTTTCAGACATACAATGAGTTCATTAACTTATGAGCAGGATGGCTTGCTTGTAAGTGATGCTTATATATGTGATGTGTGTGTGTGTGTGTGTGTGTGTGTGTGTGTCTGTGTGTCTGTGTGTCTGTGTTTGTGTGTGGATATATATATATATGTGTGTGTGTGTGTGTGTGTGTGTATCATTTTTGTCTTCTTCCATGACCTTTACTCATCCATCTCACCCTTCGGTTTCAAGACCATATGGTAAGTTTCCCCCTCAATTTCAGTTGATATCACTTTCAAACTCATTAACTCCAATGTCCGTAAGCAAAGTCATGTATGGATATCACTTCTTTTTTGCTTGGGCGAATGAAGATATGAGGTTACTTAAAAACAATTTATTCTAGGTAGAGTCACCTCATACATTCAAGCTAATTTTGTTCCTCCTTATCATGTATGTAGTTATGTCTTTTATTTATTTATTAGGTTACTGTCACCCTCAAATTATGCATATAGATTGAAGACACAGGCAAATTTTCTCTGATCATTCCAGCTGAGCCCATTGAGTTCACGATTCTTTGGTTTTCTTCACTGTTAAAAAAAAAAAAAAAAAAAAAAAAAAAAAAAAAAAAAAAAAAAAAAAAAAAAAAAAAAAAACACCAGCTTCCAGTCCCTGGGAAGGTGAGTGGTAAATTGGACACCTCTCTTTTTCCCAGCAATGTAGAAAAAAGAGCACAAAGCAAGCTTTCCCAAAGTTTAATTTTCACCTCCTATTGCAACCTTTTTGTTTGTAACAGTTTGGGATATGTCGAAGTTGTGTACAGGGCTACTCACATTATGTAACTTTTTAAAATTTTTGTTGAACAGTATACCACTAAGCTTGTCACGTCGGGATCTCTTTCTTTTCCTAAGCTACTTTTTAAAATTATACATTTATTTGTATTTGAAGCCAGACTAAAGTGTGAAGGGTAATCTCTTTTGCTTTTTCTGCTCACTCTTCGCACGCTTTGGCATACTGTAGAACAAGTAACTAGATGCTCGGCTCCATTTTTATTGTATTTTACTTTTGAGCTGAGTTTATGTTCTACTGCATATTCAGAAAACTTGGTGCCTGGTTGGGCTGACAGGCTTCTAACAAGTCGTTTCTGCCATTTACCCATTTTTACATGCCAAAAGCTACAGTAGGTTTTGTGTTATGTCACTCAGGCTTTGTATTAGCCTCTCAAGATCTCTATCAGGATGTACATTTGAAAACTATGTTCCTAAAGAGTTAGAGACTCATTTTATTTGTCTAATATCACAATGACGTAGTAGAGGCAGATGGTAGTTTAATATCTATACCCTACCCAAGTTGACATACTATCACATTATTTGAATTTTGGCAATATTGACTTTAGATAAGTTATTTTAATATTTTTCCCTAATAAATGCTATTTATTTTCAGGAAGGGTTCAAGTGTAATCTTTTTTCAAATTAACTTACAAATATTGTCTGAGAGCTATTCAACGCGATCCAGGCTTTGGTGTTAATATATTTAGATACTAGTATTTTCCTTTTTTTTGATTCTGATATTGAAATAGGATCCTAGACCTGAACTTCAGATCCACAAATGTGTGGTATCTTTAGTTTCTCTTGCTACCTTAAAAATATATACCACTTCTAGGTAAATCAACAGGTCTGGAAGTGGAAATGGCTTTGCTCCTTTGTCGTTCTATCATAGAACTCTTTTAACATTAAACTTCTTCAAGCCAAAATGACTTCTTAATTTGAATATTGTTGACTATTTCTCAAAGCTGGTGAGAAAACAAATTGAAAAATTACTAGTTATGTGAAGGTTATAAATCTCAGATGCTTGTCTTGCACTCAAGAAATCTGTTGAACTTTAAGCTTTCGAGTTTTTATTAGTTTTCTTGATTTCAGCCTAAAGCAGTGCTCTAAATGTATGATGTTTGACTGATGACTTTTTTTCTATTTAACCATCTTGTTTTACTTTCAGTGCTCCACCTCATCATCAATCCTATGATTCCACACATTTCCCATTTGACTGATATCATGTTTTTCAGGACTATCTTAACTTGCCTGAAGGAAATGGGCCTTGTCATGATTAGAATGGTTGTGCATGGAGATAGCTGTTACCAAGTATCTGCTGAGTTACTGAAAAGAATTTTAGTAGTATTTGTGGATCACTGAGTCCACAGTTTCCAGAACACACAACCCAAAAACCAGAAGTTATACCTAATCATCATCCCCATTAGACTGATTCTTACCTATAAAATTTATGAGTTACGCAGTATTGTCTCAAAGGATGCATTTAACTAGGCTAACTATATAGATAAAAGTATTCACAAGGAAATATTCATCTAGCTAATCAAAGAAAAAAGATGAGGGAGGTGACCAACATGTATAATTATATAAGACAGCATGTATAATGCCTCCTCTCACTCAAAGAGGTGACTTCTAAGAGCCAGCCTTTGTGTTTAAAATAAAAGTCTTTAAGGTTTTATAAGACAGGGCTTCATAAAAGAAGAATCCACCAAACACTGGTTGTACAGAAGTGATGTACATTTCTTATAAAATTTTCTAGTGCATTAACTTTATTCTTCACTATTACTCTGAGGATGCTAAATTCTTGAGAGTTACTACTATAAATCTTCAATTGTAAGAAGGAATATCAGTCAATAAATACTTAACAACAGTATAAATTATGTATGAGAGAATAAGTGAATATTGCAGAGAAGCAGAGAGACTAACGGGCCTGCTTACAGAATGCCATAAAGGCTAAATGTCCTGAATCTTTGAAGTAGGATTGCATTGAGAAAGAGAGATAATTCTTACTAAATCATTGTCTTTCATTTTGAGAAATGTCAGTTGGTGATATTTGTGAAAAGCATTTGGTAACTATAATCAATATTTCTTCAAGCACATGACGTTTAATGTATCATTAATCAAAATTTGTCTTTTTCATAAATGGGGAGTATTGTGGCTAGGATCTGGAGCGTCCCCCAAAAGTCTTATATATTTTGATGTTATGGATTGTCTATGGAACCACGTGATGTTGGTAGATTGGGGTCTGGTCTGGAGGGGTAGATTACAGTTAAGACTAAAGGCGTGTGATTTAGGGTTAAAGGTGTGTAGTGGCCACACCTGGATGCAGGAGGTACTAATTACTGGGCGGAGACCTGAAAGAATACATAACCTGCACCTGCCTTCTTGGAGGACTGGGACTAGTCTCAACTGGTCTCAGCTTGTCTTCCTGTTTGTGATGTCCTGAGAAGCTGCCTCCACCTCTGCCTCTGTCCTGTACTTTGATTACTGCCGGCCGCCCCTGAATGAATTGTGACCATATGAAATTGTGAGCTAAAATAAACCTTTCCTAAATTGGTGGGTGTCGGGTATTGAGTCACAGCAATGGAAAAGTAAGACAGAAAGCAATGAGATAAACAATAGGATCTTTAATGAGAATTTCTACCTTCCTCGCTATTTGATGTATCTTTGCTGATTTTTACAATTGAGAATATGTTGCATTTTATTTGTTTTTTAATGCATACAGCAAAATTGCTGAATAAAGATTTCTAATTGTTTCTTAGAAGCATTACTTTTAGTGGTTTGTTTAACTAGGCACAGGTCAAAGGAATAAAATTAACATTTGATAATGAGTGATTTCCGAGGTAATCATGCTATGGTGTGGTATAGAGTCATGCCTATACAGTTATCTTCTCTCAATTTACTTCTGAGATATGACAAGTTATAAACTCTTCAGAAGAAATTTAGCACCTCTGCTCCATTTTCTGCAGAAAGCAGGTTCTCAGGTAGCTTTGTAGTACAAACGTCAGGAAGAAATAAGAATAGAAAAACAAGAAGAAACAAACTAATTTGACATATTGTCCTTAAATAGAAGCTCCTCTATCCTTTCCATAATCTAATTTATATGAATATAACATAACTCGCTTTTGAGGGAAAATAATTTCTGAGGCTGATTTGTTTATATGGATTGAGTGCATGGATTTCATTTTATAGATAATTATTCAGCCTCTCTTCAACTTTGGACACTTAAATGTGGGCCTTGTTTTAATTGAAGCCCTAGCATCAGATAAACCATATTATCAATTTTCCTATGCCCTATATGCCTTGTTTATTGATAGTATGTCAAGTGAGTTAAGTGATAACTAAAAAAAATCCATTGCCAAGCAGATGGGCAGAAAGTCTTGCCATATCTTTGCATAGAAAGCAAATGTAGACTCTGAGAATGGAAAGTTATGAGTTCAAGTCACTAGTCGTTTTAGTAGCTTATGCTCATAGCTAGTTTTGATGAGTTACTTGGTAGAAGACTAATATTGTGTCAGTATGTGCTCAGAATTGTTCAACCACCACCCAAGGGCCAAAATCCCAAAATACAGCCTATTTTCAAAGAAAATGCCTTGGAACACAGCCTTGTCCATTAGCTGGCCAGCTGCTTTTTCTCTACAATGGCTGAGTTGGGTGATTTCCACATGGTGTGAGCAGCAAAGCCTCAAATGCTGACTCTGAGGGCCTTACAAAGATTTATTGACTCTCAATGCATACTAATCAATTCACAGATTATTAGGTTTAAAAAGAAGTTAAGAGGTCATTTTCCCATGCAACTTCACGCAATTGCACAAAACTTATGAAAACAAATGTTATTTAATAATATAAGTGTAGAAATAGAATGTTTGCCATTTAGTTTCAGTAATTATCTCTTTTCAAGTTTTTTTTTTATTATTATTTCTTCCTCTAAACAGCTACTATTATGAACCTCCTAGTGTCTATTTTGGGGGAATGTCATAAGACAAATTGTACTAGGGAAAATAGATGTCATCTTAGTTCACACAATGGTTTCTGGAGGATTTGTAAGCTGGGAACATGAAGTTTTTGCTTCCTCCTTTAGAAATATTTAAGTAAAATTGTCAAATTATAAGACACCATTACAAAAGTACAGTAGCCGATGCTTCAAAATTTCATGGCTACACTTTTTTCTTTTCAAATGGATGCACTCATTTCGTGCGATTAGTAGAATAACTCTCAGTAATTTCTTTGAAAAACATTCTCATAATCAGCATTTGTTTTTTGCAGCTGTTGTACTGGCGGCTTCAACATATTTAAGGATTTTTTTGGAAAATTATATATTCTTCAATTAATTTCCTGAGTGACTTAGAAACGTGTTATCAAGTGATCTAACTGGTGGAGAAAATGTAGCACACGTTGCTTACTTTGATTTCATAACGGTTCAAAAAAACCAACCTGTGGCAGAATGAAGACAAGAATTTGGGACTTCTAGTTTTGAATCTAATGTCTCTGTTATCCTAATTTAGTGTTGGAGAAAAATATCATTTGGTCATTTAGTAAAATACATAAAAACCTTTATCAGGTCATGATAACCTTAACATTAGTAGGCTTAGTTAGAAGAAAAAACATGACGGCACTTTAAATTTTGATAATGCATAAGATAACTCCAGCATATATAAACTAGGTCATTTTTAAAATATTATTTTTACTCAACTGTCTTGTACACATATGCAGAGAAATTGCACACAGAGTTTAATGAGTGGAGCACAATGGTTTGTCTCAAACTCCATCATCATTCACAGTGTTGCCAAGAAATAGGAGTCTCTTTATCTCCACCTGTCACTAAATCATTTCTTTCTTCCAGAGGCAGTCCTGAGCCATATCCTTGCAGTAATCATTTTTCTTGTATTTCTTTGATTTAACTACCTAAAATGTATCTCCAAACACTATAGTTTTGCTGTTTTCTAAATTTCATACATATTGCATCCCACAGCAGCCTATTTCTGGCATCCTTCAGTTTATATAATGTTTATGATATTTATGCAGATTGTTTAGGCTCTTTGTTACATGCATTTAATTATAAAACAAATATAGCATGAACCTCAGTTACTTACTATGCTGTAGAAAAATGTATATTATTTCTTCTTGGAGATATTATAATTCACTCCTGAACATATTTGTTCATAGTTTGATACACACACAAGCTTGTGGTTAATTTCATGTTAAAAAGTGAAATTCCACCTGTGCGTAGGTGACTACTTAACCCTGCTAAACAATGTAACTTTCCAATACATTATTCTCCACCCAGAAATGTAAAAATATTGTTATTATTTTATATCCTCACAAGCATCTGCTGTTGTCTCTTTGTTTTTAGCCACCCTGATAACTGTTTGGAAGTGTTGTACTTTTCATTTTTATGCTTCTTTTTCATGAAAAATGAACTCTTGCAAACATTGACCATATGTGCACCCTCTTCCATGACATATGCATATTGATTTCTGTTCATTGAGAGATTGCCTTTTATTCTTTTCTAGAGATATTTTCATATTTTAAAAATAATATTTTATGAGTATATAAGACAAATATTTTCCAACACTGTGGATTAAACGTGTTTCTTAACAACGCAGTGTTTCATTTCTTTTCCTTTTTTTTTGATAAAAGAAGCATCAGTTTTTAGTAGGCTCAAATTAACTAATATTTTAAAATTTAATGTTATTATCTGGTTTTATTTAATAGTTTCCTCTCACTTCATGATATGAAAATATTCCTCTACATTAATTTCTACAAGATTCTTACTTTTTCTCTGTTCACAATTTTATTGCCAAAAATAAATTGGCAAGTTTGGTCGAGTTCATTTTTTCTACATGTATACACTCTTGTGTGCCATTATTTTTTAAGGACTGACCTTTACAACATTTTTATTTGCCATTTTTAAATCATTTATCAACTCCCATATGTGTATAGACAATTATTGTTGGAGAGTACTGTTGTGGTTTGGATTTTTCTGTCATTTTTGTTCTTCCCCCAAAAGAGGCTGAATATCACTTTTTGTACATATGTCTGTTTTCATGGGATGAATGCACTAATCATACTGTCTTCAGAACCATGAATAATTTATAGTATTATGTTATAATAATTTAGTTTAAATTACCTTTTGATGTCTTATTTGTACATTAGTCTTTTTAAATTTATTGCTATATGTGTGCATGCATACAACGTATTGGGCTGGAGGAATGGCTCAGTGGTTAAAATGCTTGCCTTGCAAGCCCAAGGCCCTGATTTCAATTCCCCAGCCCTACATAAAGCTGGTGTGGTGGTGCACACCCCAGCACTTGGGAGATTGAGACAGGAGGATTGCTGTGAGTCCAAGTTCCATAGTGCATTCAGGACCAGCCTGGGCTACAGAGCAAGACCCTGTCTCAAAACAAAGCAAAAACAAAGCATATGAGTGTATTCATATACGTTTTTATTCCTAAAGGATGTACCTGCTCTATATTAAGTGCACTGAATGTATTATGTAGGGTATGAAACACTACCACATTCTTAAAAAAAAAGGTGGTCAAATTATAATTATTTAATCCAATGGATGCAACTTCTCCATTATGCAAAATTTAACAGTGTCAGACAGATAACAAACCCTCCTGTTGCTGCAGCTCTGAGATCAAGGGCCTTGGTATTTCTGAATTATTTGGGCGTTACAATACATGACAGCTTAATGTATTATGTGTGAGATTTTGTTTGTTAAAGTGACAAAAATGGAAGTGACAAGCATCAATTCCATATGTATTTATTTATCTAAAATTTCATAAAAATCTCATCGGTTTTATTTAGTTTGTGTCAAAGAATAGTTTGGAAGGCAATAGTCGGTCTCTGCTACAAAGATGAATCTGAGGTCTGGATCCTTAATTGTGTTAAATATCCATTCCATTTATGTATATTTTAGACCATATTTTTAAAATCTTGATTTACACTTTATCTCCTCTAAAAATCTTAATAAGCTCCATATTTTGCACTAAAGAAAATACTTTAGACAACAAAGAGCAAGTTTATCAAGTTTAGCAAGTTTGTAGATTTGTAGTGCTTTGCTTATTTATTTCTATTTTCAAATTGATTTCTATTCATTGATAAATAAAAACTATGTATATTTACCATCTGTAACACCATGGATTGAACTGTGCACACATGGTAGCTGAAGCAATATTTCTAATCAGCACCTTTAAATTTCTTCATACCATATTGTATATTTTTTGGCTTTACAGCAAATTCATATTAATTGCATGCTAAGTTGTATTAAAGGTTTGACTATGAAGTATCTTTTTTATGAGGTGTTCATCCAGAAAATATTTTTATGTGTAGAACTTGGTACCCATTTGGTAATGCCTAGCTAGAAAATCTAGGGGAGATTAATAATTCAAGTTTTTTAAAAAAAACTCAGAAAAAATTCAAGTAGGAGAAGAAACTACTCAGCCTGGTTTCTATAATGATCGGATTCACTGTCTTTAATTACCTCACTTTCGACTGTTGACACGGCCTAATCCCATCAGCTTTCACTCATCAAATATTTACATGCACCTAGAAATGGCCTTACAGGCTGCTATAGTTTAAAGTCACTGAGATAATTTGAGGTGGTCATCTTTAAAATAGGTGCTCAGTGAGTCGATTCTGAAAGAGCACGTGGTTTCAATAAATCATGACATAAACCTCAAAGTGTCATAAATACATCAATGAAAATTTTCGTGCTATTTCCAAAATTATTTTATTAATAACATGCACTTTTCAAAGAATCCGCCATCTTGCCGCTAAGTGTGTTGGCCTAATGCATACACGTGATTATGTTGTTGCTCTGTGTAGGATCTTTTTGCTGCTCCTCCAGATGACAGGATGACAGGAGACCTATAATCCTGTCACCTGAGCGTCTGTACCTTGAGTGCTGTGTCCCTGCAGCACTGAATTACTTAGCTTCAGGACAGGACATTTTGTTAACTCTCCACATTATCGTTCACGCTATTTGCTCTATTTAAAAAACCCAGTCTCATGACCTATCTTCCAATTCCTACTGACGCTTCATGGATGGTTCCTCTCTTTTTTCCTGCTCACACAGGTGGAAAGCACTGTACTTCATGTAGAATTTCTGTGCAGTGCATTGCATTGTTTTGACATTATTTTCTAAATGTGCTCATGGTTCTTCTCGCTTTTCAGTTCTCAGAAGACAACAAACTATTAATTCATTAAATCTAATCCATCGCGACATTTCCAACATATGGCGGGTGCTACCCTAATAAAAATATAATGCACCCAAAGACAAAGAAATGCAAGCTGTTATGAAGATATTCAAAATCTACATCGGATTAAAATCAATGAAAGAGATTTTAATATTTTAATACAGAGTTCCAAATGCATATTAGTTTGTAGATATCTGTATCCACACTGGGATCCTCTTTTGCAGAATCAACAGCACTGCTCTGGTGAAATGATTTTGAGCTACTCTCCTCTGGGACAAATTTGCCTAAGGCCTGGAACTGTAGTAATTAAAATTTCTCTTCTCTAATGTGAGTTACAAATAACATTATCCATTGAACATTCTTTTACTTTAGCCTATCAAAAAACAACATAAAGACAAAGTGTTGGTTATGGCCAATACTCAATGTATAGAACAAGCAGAAAAGTTGTCTCAAATAATATTTGGAGTAAGAGATCTTAAGTTATAGGTACATAGATACAGTAATCTGTTGGTTTTAAGATGTATCAAATTATTATTTGACAATTTCTTTTGTCCAATACATGATAGTCTAAGTTGTACTGTAGTAAGCTGCAGTAGTTGCACAAAGAAAGCCAATTTCTTATTTTTTTTCAATCTGCCTCAGATCTCAGAAATCACAGTAGCAACACATAACTTCCTCTGTCATTATATTTACAAAATTATTTCTAAATCTTTCAGAAGATAGTGGTCATGAAAAAGGTGTACTAATTGTAAGTGTCGACAATTTCTACACAGACAAAGCTGTTACTTTTTAGTGTAGAAAAAAATCTATATTAAAGCTAAAGGGTGATAAGTGTATCAGATATTCCTTAGTAAACTAGACCATAAGATGATTAGAAAGTTAGCATCACTTACTGTAAAGAAAAAAAAGCGAACCAAACAAACATGTTTGTTTGTGTTCTCAGTTTCACAATTTTTTGAGGTGAAAAACATGGTTGTGTGGGTAAAGATCAACACAGCACACACACACATTTAAACTATTCCAATGGCTGTATTGAGTATGCTGTGATCTATCTCTACAGCTTATCATTTCTGAGATTTTTTGCAAGGTACCTCAACTCTGTGAGTCATATTTCCTTAACCCTTTTACCCAGACACAATGTATACAGTTATTTTGTAGATTCAAAAGAAAGCACTATAATTTTTGATAACACGTACTTGTGTTTCTCTTCACATTCCATAAATCTTTCACATTATTTTTTCTTGATAACTCATCCCTCTGATCTTCTGGGTAAGATTCTATGTTTGTCAATCCAACATAGGTCTGTCAAGGGATCTGAAAAATGAAAGAAGTCATAAAAATATTCACATAAGACCACACACAATTATTGATAGATATTATATTCTGTAAATTTGTAAATATTTCTTTGAAGAAAATTATAGAGATGCTCAGTACCTAAGTCTGATATGTACATATTTGTTTAAGTCCAAGTGTATATAAGAGGGCCAGCATCTTACGTGATGGTTGACCTTTCCAACATCATGGTGGCCCGAGGAACCACTCTGTGGCGGGTGTAACTTCCATGTTTTTTAAGCAGTTCCATCAGACTCTATTATTTGCTGATTTCATGAAGTTTAAGCGTGAGTCACTGGAATACTTAAATTCGTTTTTTTCTAAAATCAAACCAGACCTACTCAAGCTCAACCCTGTGTTTTAATAACATTTTAATTTTCTTTTATTACTTTTAGTGCATTGCGTTTAAATAATATTTTTGCTTTCTAATGTTCTAATCAATTACATTTGATTTGTTTAGCATATTATACATTTATGTGACTTTTCCAGAAATGGTTTATTTGTGCTGCTTGGAAATTATTGCCTTTTTTACCCTCTGAGAATATATAACTTTTTTCAGTTAATGGAACTTCATAATTTCTCTTCAGATAACTCGTGTAACATACTTTATCATTTTTTTCTTTTGCAGTTGATTTCCAATTATGTTGCTAATTTACTACTTTTCTGAGATTTTTTAAACCTCTCTTTCTTGTTCCTATGTTTGTTTTTTATGCTATATTTTGACTCACTTATTTTGATATTTTAATTCACCAAGTTCTTAAACCCAGTTTAACCTGTCCACAATTTTTTATTTCTATGTTTATATTCTTATGTCTAAAACTTCACAGCGTATCCATTTAAAATCCTTATCGAATTATTTTGCATTTTCCTGTTTTCCGCTCACCAGCTTTATTATGGTACAATTGACAAAAAATACTTGTACACATGAATGTGTGTATACACACACACATTGATTGCATACAATTTGATATTAATGTGTGCATACATTTTGGAATGACTACGTAGCTTGTCAACGTAGTTACCACCTCGTATGCTGGCCACTTTTCCAGTGTTGACAACATGTAAGGATTTCCTCTCCATTAGTACTCTTATTACCTGTACTTAGCATGTTGCATAATCAGTCCTAGAACTTATTTTCCTCTAAATGAAAGTTTTTCCGGTCTTTGAAGAATACCTCTGCGTTTCTTGCTCCCAAGCCCACCTCTCATTTCTAGATCCTGGAATCCACTAGTCTCTCTGTTACCACAAGATCAATGTTTTTAGATTACACTCGGAAATGAAGCCATGGGGTGTGCATCTTTTTGTCTCTAGAGCCTATTGCAGTGAACATAATTTCCATCGGGGTATATATGTTACAGATAGCAGCGTGGCCTTGCTTCTAAGGGATAAATGGTCATCCATTATATGAAACACATTTTCTGTATCCATTCACTTATCAAATTAATATTTAGGTTGATTCCAAATCTTGGCTATGGTGAATGCTGCTGCAAAGAATCTAAGAATACAGATACCTCCGTGGCCTTTGAATTTGGTTTCCTGTTCTTCAAAATGTCCCTGTCAACATTTTAACTGTATTCACAGTCAGGTCCCTTGTTTATTCTCAGTCTTCTTTTCTTTTCTGGAATATTGGTTATCTTTTGGTAACTTCATGAGGATGGGCAACAGTAGGGGTTTCTGGTGTAAGCAGTAAGCATGGAGATACTTTCTTTTTTCTCACTATTTTTATTGATATACATATGTAATACATAGTGTTTACAAAGAATTTGGGTATTCCATGCGTGTATGTATCATAGCAACTTTACAATCCCTTCCCATTTTTGACCCTCCCACCCCCTCCCTGTCCCTTCCCCCAACTCCGGCTATCACTTCATGTGGTTCTATAGAATGTCTGTGTCCTGGGTTTTCCAAGTCAGAGAGACTATACAGTACTTAACATATTAATCTTCCGCACCTAACTCATTTCACTTAAGTCACCACTCTAACTCAGCTTCCTATTCCTCGAATGGGTCGCAGTAGTGAAATCTTGTTGCCTCTTCTCTGAATCTAACCAATCCCTTTACTGGGATATTTACCAAAAGTATTTTTCTATATTTTGTAGTATCAGTTTTCCATGTAATTTTTATCCACAGATAAATTCATAGAATATCTTTGTGGTCTAAGCACATCATGGGTTCCCACTTTCACAGCCTTGCTAACCATTCTGATTTTCTTTAATTCAAGTACCTGGGATTTATTTTCCTTCCATCCAACCCAGTTAAATATTTAAGAACTGCTCCCAAGTATCTTTTTGTGTGTGTGTGCAGACACAGATAGAATGACTCATGTCCGTGGACTGCCACATTGTGTGAACCTTTTAATTTAAAATAGAAAGCATTTTATTATAATCAGTGTAGTAGTACATGAGTTCACTTCTTTTTTTAGATAAACAACTCAAGCCCCCAACGGAGTTTAAGTTCTTTAATATTTATTTATTAGACAATATGAAGACCTTGCCCTCCATAAATGTTGTAACTGGAGACATTATTCTAACATCTGGTCTGGATATCCGGAGCTGGTAGAAAGTACATTTTGCGTTATTACGTTGCAATTTGCAGAGCAGCTGGACTTATTGGAATGAGAGTGAAATCCATTTAAATTTGTATCGAATTGAATTATTTCCTAATCTTTTTTCTACTAGATTTTCAGCTGTTGTTTTAAAATAGTTAATGAGTTCGAGAATTCCCTCAGTGAAACAACTCACAGGGTGAAAAATATCAGAACTTTCTTAAACTTAGGGATATGTGCCTGGTTTGAAGGTGTCACCAATCAAGGGCCTAAGGGTTCTACATATCCCTAAGCACTTAGCCTTCTCTTGTCAATGTCTCGACTCCCATCCAACGTTGGGAACTCTACATCACTCACTCCTTTCCTCTCTCTTCTCTTTTTGCATGTCTTCCACTTAGCAGATTTCTGCTCTCTCCACACTCCTTGTGCATCTCAGCCTCTTCTCCAAGCTCTGGCCTATGTTTTGAGATCGGTACCAATCCACTAGACTCTGGTTTGTTGACAGACCTGCTGTGCAGTAGGTAAAGCACAATCTCTGTATTTTTTTTTTTTTGTATTATTCTAAAACAATAACTCTAAGGCAGAGCGGCTGTTCTCCAGGCTCACACAGTCATAGTAAACTATTGTTTGTTGCCTGAAGTTTTCCTTCTCCCTTTGTGTCTTAGCTCCCTGCGAATTGATGTTTAGGTCAAAAGGGAAAAAAAAGTGAAATAAAATGTTTCCAGTCAAAAGCAACAAAATGAAATGAAATGTCTTCAGCCAAAAGAAACAAAATGAAATAAAATGTCTTCAATCTTTTTTTTTTTTTTTCAAAGAGACAGCAGCCACTTTTTCTCCTCAGCTTTGGTGCTAGGGAAGTGGGCATGGCAGAGATTCTAGATGAAACCTCCATTTTTAAAAAAAAAAAAAAACATGCATTGAAGCGTGAGCCAGATCAGTTAACAGAGTTATGCTGAAATTTGCAAGGAAGAAAAATAGTAACGTGCCAGAGAGAAGCGTGGAAAACAACATGCTAAAGTACATGCAACATGCTAGAGTAACAAAGTTTTCATTAAAACTCTGGAAATATTTAGACACTATCAGAGATTATAGGGGACTGAGACAATATGGTTTATTTTTTACCTACCTATTTTTTAAAAATTAATGTGTGTGTGACTCATAATTATAATCTGAAATTAGGGACTCAATGCATGTACACATCACATCTTAAGCATTTGAACCACTCTCTTCCCATCGTGCCATCTTTCCCTTTCCCCAGACCACCTTCGCCTCTCCACAAAGTTTTCCTACCAAATGACTAACATAGTAAAATAGAGACGGTGAGAAGATGTGATTTTTAGCCAGGCTGTGTCCTTGATAAGACACTGAAACAGACAAAAGGCATTAGTAAGAAAACATAAATCTAATGTATTTAGTGTAAGTGTCGGTGTTATATGTAACTAATTTATTAACCTCAGTGAGCATAGCATTTTTATAGTTTTTTACTAGTATGTGTTTTTCATATATAATAATTACATTCATCTTGGAGAATGGTCATAGTCACATATCATATATGAATCGTGTTTACATCCATTTCTCCTCCTCTCTTACCAGATGGTCTCCCCCCCCTGCAAAGTCTAACTTCTAGTTTTCTATACTATGGTTTTACATGATGTAAAAACTAGGAGAATCTGGAGAAATGTTACTAACGCTGTGCATAATCTTTACAAATTTTTTGTGATCTTGAGATTAATTCTGATAAGTTCTTTTAAACAGAATACCATTAATGGCTCATTATTTTAAAATTCCAGTGCACATACAACCCCACTAGGTGGTATGGACCCTCACATGCAGAATGTTGTGCACACTGTATCTCTGAAAAAAAGGGGGTGTGTTCAGAACAGAAGCAGCATCTCTTGAGTTCTGGATGTTTTCTGCTAAAAAAAAGTGACTCTTAATATTTTAACTGTCAAGAGTCCTCATGTGTGGAAAAACCTTTGTTGGTAGGCCTTATGTTTGATTCAGAACTGGAGCTACATATTATAGAGTCTCTTTGCTAGAGAAATTAAACTAAATTTAATTTCCAATCACATTGAAAGTGGAAGAACCATGATGATGTCGCTTTGTCCGCCTTTTCTTTCTTTCAAGAGGTACAGCATCTTCAAAGAATGTGTATGTACGGTTTAGGTATTCTATTACCGGAATAAGACCAGCCTTGCTTTTATCATCAGAGGTCTGTTGACTGTCATACCAAATACCATATACCTTAGTCTTTATTTTCCTCTAATGTCAGTCATTTTGTGTTGGGACTCTTTCCAAATTGCAGAAGCAGATTGATGTTGCAATTATCTGTATTAGTAATTGAATGTCTCTGATGGCAAACTTCAGAGACATATTGATTTCCCAGTCTTTCTGAATAAATACCCCTTCACACCAATTTCAAGTAAATAGTCACTT
Source organism: Ctenodactylus gundi (assembly GCA_004027205.1). Taxonomy (NCBI): domain Eukaryota; kingdom Metazoa; phylum Chordata; class Mammalia; order Rodentia; family Ctenodactylidae; genus Ctenodactylus; species Ctenodactylus gundi. The sequence continues at coordinate 142,021 of PVKB01003898.1, read as the reverse complement.
TCTGCCCTAGACACTTAATAACAAAGTGATCTTTTAGTCAAAGATTGAAGAAAGCCATGAGGATATTCATTTATCCCACACATTTCTTGCTACAATCAGTTTCCCTTGTTCCTCCTATATGTCCTCCATTTTTAAGATTACAAGAATTTTAAACTTTTACCAAACCACATTCGACCTTTTAGGATATTCTGCTCTGTATCGTCTCTACCCATCCATTCAAGCAAGACTCATATACTGAGACAAAAGGTTGAACTAAATTTTCTCACTCCAAGTTATCTAATGAAAGTAAATACAACTACTGACTAGGGTGACGATACAATTTATTATCTAAATGAGATTCTTTTGATAGTAAAGGGACTCTGGGCTTAATAGGATTCAAAGGCAAAGAAAATAATGTGATGCTCTCTGAGAAGTAGGTATGGTGGCTTTGTGTCCCTTTGAACAAATACTTGAGAGAATTTTAAGGTGAGAATTTTTGTTTTGGCTGATGGATTCAGCTTTTGGTCTGTTGGCTCTACTGCTGCAGGCCTAAGTAAGACAGAACATCATGGTTAACGGGGCCATATAGCAAAGCACCTGGGAAGCCGGGAATAAGGGGAATTACCCCAGAAAGGCCTGCTGGGGAGCTGATAGAGTCCCCCGTGTCTTGCCACCATGACTCACTGTCTTCAGCTGGACTCCATTTACAAATGGATTAACCCACCCAGGCGGTCTGAGCCCCAGATGACACAGTCACCTGTGGAAACCCTTACTCTGAATGCATGAGACTCTTGGAGAATAATTTAGCTACCCACAAGGGGACATATAACTAGTATACTGATGAAACAGAGTGAGACCTTCCTCTTATAAAAAGGTTATAATAAACAAAGTCTCAATTTTAAAGAAATTATAATTGCTAATGGTTGAAACTCAGATAATATTCAGTGTTTCATAGGATTCTCATAATCTATGAGGTAGTCTCTGAACTAAAACAGTATATCTCTAGTACTCCATCTGTTGAAAAAATTATTAATATCATTAGTAATAAAAATTTTAAAAGCATTTGTATAAAATAACGCTTTAAAGTTTTAAAATACCACACTAGTTATTGTCTTGCTTACGTAACAACTGTATAAGAATTTTGTGCACTTCTGGCAATCAACATGTCCTTTTGTTGATAAGGACTTTGAGTTGGAATTAAAGACTAAGTTTCGTTTAGTTTGCTCTCAGTCACCAAGGGCAGGTGGGGGCAGGAGGAGGCACTTGCTGAGTACCTCCATTCTCCTGCCTTGTAGATCCCATGATGCTGAAAATGACGTAGTTTTGTATTTCAAGCTGATATTGCCCAACGTGAAGCAGTAGATAAGGATTGACCACGTGACTTACATTGGATGTCCAATACATTTCACCTTAAAGTAAGGAACGTACTTACACTCTAACTCTACTTACGGCAGGTATCTATATATTTTTGTGACTTCATAGCAGACTTGCACAACCGTAGACACATTTCTTATTTCTGCCTATTTTTTGTTGTCTTCTGATTACTTGGGAATGATTCTATCTATGGATAAAGGGAAAAAAGGAGTGAGTTTCTGAATGGGGTCTTCTTTAAAGAAGAATGACAGCACTGATTAGAGACTAGGGAACACGGTACTCATGTGATATCTCAAGACTGTCACTCATTGAAAAAAGTATAAAGGCACTCGATGACTGCCAGTTGCAATCTTGAAAGCACTTTGGGTCAACGCGAGGGTTGTGGAATGGGATCTAAGAAATGAAAAGCAGCTCCAGCTCAGGAGTGGGCAAGGTTATTTTCAAGACTGTATCAGAAAAAAAGCTTTGTTTCAAAAATAATCAAATGACAAATCAATAAACTTGCTTTAAAAACATAGACAATTTCTTTACAGCAACAAGATGCAAAAATTGGAGAGAATAATTTGGTATTTCATACCCAAAATTGGGGACGTGGGGTGGGTAGCATCATAGACTTTGGCTGAGAGGTACTGCTTACAGCATAATCTTGATTTATCAAGATGTCCGGGTGATCCCTGCGCCTATCCATCTCAGTAAGCAGGTACTTTGGGAATGGGATGGCTCCTCTAGTGCAAGACAGTGCATCAAAGGGTTTCGTGTTTCACAGTAGCCTTACCCATCTCCATATCTCCATAGTGGAACTGGAGGAAGGGAAAGTAGCTGGAATTTTCAAACAAAGCAAAGAAAAATTTCGTATTGATGTATATATCTGTAAAACAGCACATCATTGCTAGTATTTCTTTTTGATGTTTGACAAATAGGTGTGGCCTGCAGTTTACCATGTGTGGGTTACAGCTCTTTATAAATGTCCACTCCTAGTGGGAAGATGGAGACTGATCTGTTGTGCTCACCTAAGAGTCCATCTGCCTACCTCATGGTCTTAGACGTTCAGCATAGGTGATGTATTAGCTAGGTTACCCATTAGTGATGCTGTGGGTTAAACCTTTAAATAAAAATGGTTACAGCAGGGTGTAACACTTTGTATAATTTTGTTGTTTCATTTAGAAAAAAAAATTGGACAGCTTTTGGATGTGAAACAGTTCTATTTACAGAAACTGCTCAGGAGGAAAAAGACATAAAGTGGGTGGATTCTTAGGACTCTTAAGGTTTAAGGATCTCCAAATGCAACATAACGTGGAAGAGATTATGAAATTCACTTGACTAGGATAAAATTCCCTAAATTTATCCTAAGAGCTTCTATGACTCAAGCAACTTGCCTAACATGCCAAAGTTTCTTCTTTCTTATTTATAAGATGGATAAACTTTTGTTATGTCCTTGAAAGAGAGAACTGAGATGTAACAGATGCTGTGTTTGAAGTATCTAGCATAATGCCTGGCTGCCTTTTTGCCCTTTAAAAAATGTTAGATCTCATTTATGACCACTTTATTTTTCTAATCTGATAAAGGTTTGGAGGAAAAGCCATCTAAGCTTTTTATTTTCTTTTTATATCATAGTGGGAAGCAAAAACAGCCATGAAAAAGAGATTGAATAGATGAAATGAATATTACATTTTAAACATGATGCTATCATATATTCAAACAGTGTTAGGATTTTATAAAGATGGTAGCCCATTACGCAATCAACTTTAAGTCCGGTGCTATGAAATGCCTAATCTGCTGGCTTTTGAGGTCTTGAACAGCTTGAAACACTTTTGCAAAGAGCAGAGAGCACAATTTTCAGCTCACCATTGACTCTGAGCTTTTACTGTCCCTCGCTTGAGTCCCAAAAGACATTGACACTCTCTTTCCAGACTCATCATGTCTAGACTGCAATGGACACGCCTGATGCTCCGGGCTTCTTTTACTCTGTGACTTTTCCTCTATCAAAACGAGTCCTCCCACATCCCTTTTAGGTAGCACTGCTTTCGATTACGAAGATCGTAGGAGCCATGCCTAGTGTCACATTCGTGTAATCCCAGCACTCTTGAATTCGGAGGTAGGACGATTGCAAGTTTGAGCAGAGTCCTAAAAATTTAACATCCCGGAGAGAACTGTTACAGAAATCAAAATTTTAAAAATGGGCTGGTACGTAGCTCAGTGACAAGATTCTGTGCACAATCCCCTGTACCACAAACAAGAAGATAAGTGATAAAATTAAAGAATTAATATACATAGCAGTAAATGGGTAAAAACATCTTTACCTTCATCTTAATAAGAATATACAAATTTTAGCAGCTATGGCTGGAGGGGTGTTTCATCCCTAACTGAAACCCCTGCGTGTGATCCAGTTTAGTTACGGTGGGAAAGGATTGAGATGCATCTGGCTCTGCTTCAACACAAACCATTTATATGGAGACTTGACCATATTACCCAATGCTGGAGTACTGTTCTACCTGAAGCAATTTATTTTTTGGCAAAAACTTTTCACCACCAACACTACTGTATTTTTTCTCAATTATTTTCCTTTATGAAAGAAATATTTTTAATGATAAAAGGGAATCAAACTTTTCAGTCTTTTTTAAAGAGGTGGTAGATCTAGATATTGTGGTCTGTGTTTTGGCAAAAACACTGATTACAACATGAGGGGTGATTGAAAACTATGTGAAGGTGTATTTAAAAAAAAATGATTACAGCAAGGAACCATTATTTTCCAAGAAACACTGCCAATACACTTATTCCATTTTATTTTCCACGTTCTGAAGCAGTTCTAGAAGTCTTTTATAATTGCCTTTATCACGTTATTGTGGTTTCCTCAATATCCTAATTCTACAGAGGATTTGCACCATTCATGGTTGTGTTGACCTTGGGAGCCCGAGGTTGCAGAATGTCAGATCTAGGCAATAAGGTGGAAGGGGATGTGCTGTTGCCTTTCTCTGAGCCCTCTTTTCTGCTAGGTGAACTCAGCAGCAGCATTCACCATATTTTGATCACCCACACAGGGAGGAGGATTTCCACAAGTGCTTTAGAAAATAGCAAGGTCAATGGAGTCATTATATTCAAAGCAAAGGGAAATCTCTTGATGGGGTAAAGGGTCATATTTCTTTTACTATAAAGTTTTTAAAATTCAAATTTTCACCATATATTTCGATCATGCTTAAAAACTCTGTGAGGTTTGTTCACACACAGAGGTAATATCCAAGCTAGGAAGGGATTGACAATTATAAAGATCTCAAAATCATAAATTCCAAAAATGAACTGATGAAACTACATTTTTTCTGTTTTCTTTTCTTTCCTTTTTTTTCCTTTCATTTCTATTTCCTTTCCTATTGTACACAGACACCAAAAGATAAAAGTGGAAGCAACTTGGAGTGGCAATTTGGGCCAATCAAAGACCCCTATTACCGTCATCTGTTACTCCATTCTGTTCTTAGTGACAGTAGAGAACGGTCTTCTAAACCTCCACGGCGTTTGGCAGCATTCTTGTTCTGAAGACTCCTTAAGGATTTGTTTTTGTCTTTTCCTTTTGCCATAGCAAAATTCCTTAGACTGAGTTAATTTATAAACAACAAAAAAATTTATTTCTCACACATCCAGAATATGGAAAATCCAAGATCAAGGTTGCAACATAGTTGGTGTTTGGTGAGGACACATTTTCCATAGATGGTTCTATCTTAAGGGCCAAAAGGTTGCATGTTCTTTCCCCACGTGACAAAAATATGGAAGAAGTAGGCTTTGCTCTTCAGCCACTTTTATAAAGGCATAGATTTCACTCATGAGGACCAAACTTTCATGACTTAATCGTCCCTAAAGACCCTACCTGTAATTCCATTGCCATGGAGTTCAAGCTCCAACACGGAGAATTTGGAGGAGCACAGTGCAATCAAACCATAGCTGAATTAGTAACTTCTTTAAAGGCTTATCAAGGTTGAACCAAACCAATAATATAAGGAGGTAGCCACAATTATAATCCAACCCCAATTTTACAAGAAGTTAAGCGTTTTAAGTTAACAATGTCTTCTTACAGCAACACTTTTAAATCTTTTTAAAGATACGATCCTGTTGAAACTACCCCAAGGATCAATTATTCGTCTGTCTCTGTATAGTCCAGAATCTAAGAGTAATTGAAGCTCACCAATGCCATCCTTCTTTCGGTATCCCTCGCTAGCATACTTAAAAGCCAGCCAGCACAACTCTGGCCAAGTTTAATCAAAACAGTACTGATTACCCAGTATCTCAGATACTATCTTTTTGTGGGAAGCAATTGATGGGTTTTTATTTCCCCTTAATTGTAGAAATTAGATAATTACATCTGGTATTGTGGCACATACCTGTAATCCCAGCTAACTGGGAGGCTGAGACAGGAGGATTGCATGTTCCAGCCCAGCTCAGGCAAGTTAACAGCTTTATGAGATCCTGTATCAAATATTTTAAAAGAGGGGGAGGGGTGGCTGGAGATGCAGCTAAGGACAAAGGTCCTTAGTGAAGGCAACATTTCACGGGTCATAACATAACTCCTCATTGGAATCCTCTGCACCACTTATGAGAACGGAAGAATGCTTTAAACAATTTTATCTTTGGTGTGTGCTCGTGTGTGCGGTACTGTAGATCGAGCCTTCATGTTGAGTTACATCCTCAGCTCATGGTTTAGTACTGGTTTTGAGGCAGGGTCTCACTAAGTCTCTCAGTTGCCTAGGCTCAACTCCAACTTGAGATCTTCTTGCCTCGACCTTCCGAAGAGCTAGAATTGCAGACCTACACCATTGGGCCTGACTATGAATCTCACTATGAATTTGTAGCTTCATGTTAAAGTAATCATTTTAAACAGAGATACAAAATAGCAGCATTGGTTTTTGAGCAAGGTATGTGTATATATATATATATATATCTATATATGCAAACGAGCTCTCTCTCTCTCTCTCTCTAAGGTGAGTGTTAAGTTGACTTAGAAGAAAACAAGACAAATCTGTTAGAGAATTTAAGTTTCTTGCCAGAGGTCTTGGACAATAACCTATAATTGATTTAAAAGAAAGTGCAATACACAGTAATCGATGTGCAATAATTTAGCCAGGCTCATGGTGAAGAAATTATTGAACATGGCAAAACTTCCATTCTCAGTTTCTTCTTCGCTCCCCATGAAACCTATTCTAATTACAGTTTGAGCTAAAATCGTTAGGAAGACAGTGCAAGAGTGACGCAAGCTGCACTTCATAGGTGGCAGATTCTCAAATCCAGACCAATGAGAGGAAAGCTAGCATATATAGTCATAGTTTCCATTGTAGTCCATTCACTTAGTGACCAAACACCCATTTGATGAAATTATGAAATTAAAAATAATTTATTAAAAATAAAAATATGAATACGATACAACCCCCTTCTTTCAGGAACACACAGTCTATTGAGAGTTGATAGACAGTCATAGGTTCATAAGATATTGAAGTCCTTGCTGGTAATTGTTACAAAGAACAACTTAGAATTCACACGAAATACTCATTTGTATGGGAATAAAAGGTATATTCAGAAAGAAATATAAAATATTTATTTTGGTTTGACATTTGGAATAATGACATATGTTCTTTTGTAATTTAGTTGTTGAGTAACAACAGATATATGCAAACACGTATCAGTGAGATTTTAATCAGGCAAGATTAAAACTTGGCTATATCATATAGGCTGTACAAATTTTGCTGAATCCATTGCATTTTGAACCTTATTCTTCATATACAAACTATATAAATAATATTATCTAAAAGTTTAACAATAGCTACACATATCCTGCACATGGAAACAATAAAAAATTAAATGCCATGAATAATAGAATGAATAGTGATAATCCTAATAACACCTAAATATTACTGAGAACTTAAGATATTTAAGACACTGACCCAAGCACTTCATAAGCTGTAACTTTAACTCATGCAGTCACCTAGAAGAAAATGCTAACATTATCTCTATTTTAACAAGATGTATCGAGGTTATTTTATATGACCAAAGTGACAATACGAGTGGTTAATATCTATTCAGTGTTTGTTAAGTATCTGGCAGTATTTTAAACTACTGAATATATTGATGCTTCTCATTATCAAATCTATTGAATTTCCCTTTTTATGACTGTCATGAGCAGAATTTTATCCCATTATCACGTACTGAAACTCTAGGGCCTTGGACCTCAGAATCTTATTGTAGTGAGATCTAGGGCCTTTAAAGATGTGCTTAAGTAAGAATGAGATCTGTATAGTGGGCCTTAATCTAACAGTTCATACAAAAAAGTGATAAGTTGGGTAAAAGAGAGACCTTGTAGGAGTGAACACAACTGAGAAAAACCTCGATGAAGACAAATCCAGAAGTCCAACATTTTCAAGACACAAAAAAGGGTCCCAGATGAAACCAAACGTGCAGACACAGTGGTATTGGCCTTTCTAGCCCCAGAACTGTTAAAAAAAATAAATTTCAGTGGCTTTTAAATGACTCACTCACAGTTCGATACAGTAGCCTTAACAAGCTTTAATATTATACCAGGTAACTAATAGCGTCAAGGAAGTTGCACACTTATCGTGACACACTTCCTGTGGAGACCAACTGTGGTTCACAACGTGGCGGCCACACACCTGAGCTCCCGCCATTAACACTGCATAGTCAAATTTCTCAGGTTAGATATGAACGTTACAATCCCCTGTAGAGCTCACGCACTCTTGCTCTGAATCTATTAAGCAGTGGAGCCAGGATTGAAGCCTAAATTTCCTCCTAGATATTAATCATTTAAGAGAGACACACCATTTAGCTAAAAGCCGTGTTTCACTCAGTTTCAGTTTTTCTATAAAGGATGGCTGTAGATACACCAGTCCTGACACACAGGTACAGGCTACAAAGTTAATTTCCATGAATGAAAGATGGTGAGATTTTGTAAAGGAGCTCTGTCGTCACTTAAGGCATTAGTGCTCTATTTTCCATCAACTTCTAACTGCCTCTGGTAAACTTCTCGTATTCTCATTCTTTACAGTATCAATTTAAGCCCAAATTTTATTTGTCATGCTGCTGTTGAAAGCCTTTTAGTGCCTTCAATAGCTACCAGAAGAACCATCAAAATGGATGCCCTAAATTATAATGGCTTTTTTAGAAGTCTGCATAGTCACTCATTTTAGTTAGTGACTGAAGAATCGAAAGCATCTCTCAGGTTGGTTATTAGTTATCTATCAACTAAAGTCAGAGCTTCCCTTTTCCCCTTTAAAATTCCTGACTTCAGTGGACCTCACGTGTGGAAAAAGGGCTACAGATTGTAAGGACTAGGAAGTACGAACAGACAAAAGCCTTGGCCAAGCCAAGTCAAACGCTACATCTCAAAGTTCTTGGTATTGTGTGATATGAAGATCTCCTCATAGTCAAATATATTCTCTTAAATGAAATAAGCATTCTGAGACATTAGCAAGTCAGCAGCAACATCTTTTCATGAGGGACTATGGTAATGGCACTTCCCATGAATACCACAAAGGTTAAGCATTTTCACAGTGCCTTAATATAGACACTTAATAGTTTGCTTTGTAACTCATTTTGTATTTGAATAGCTTAGTTTACACAGAGGTAACTTTGAAACAAAAATAGTTGTGCAATAAAAAAGTGAGCATAGAGAACAGAAATATGTTTATTCTTTTCCCACGCATCTTTCTCAACTATCTAATTAGATCATAATTTAATTGAATAAGTATTAGCATTAATAGTATCTACCAAAATTCTATAACAATAACTCTGTCACATGTACCGGAGTAAGCCCTTTATGTATTTACTAGATATGGGCAGAATCATCTGTGACGTTACGTGCAACTCAACATGTATATAATGTTCCACACAATAAACAGCGTGATTTTATTAGCCAGGGAATATTAATATGTCAATTTTGCAGATGAATAAAGAAGCATTACAATACAATTTACACAAGCTAAGGTTCACACCAAGGCAAAGAACATGCAATTAATTTGTACCATTGAATAGGCATATGTTCTTGCACTCATTAATGCGTCCATATGTTTATTCATAACATTTGTCTAATACTGTCTTATGTTAAGCATCATGTTAATAATGACTGAAGAGAGATCAATAACCCTGTGTTTCACTTAAAACCAAAGCACCAGCTAGACAAAAGACATATCACGTTGTGCTTGTTGTACTACACAAAATATGTTAGTACTGTGCTTGTATTTTTACAATAATCATTTAAGACAACATGTCTTTTAACAGAATGTTTACTCCACAGTCTTCAGGAAAAGTCTAAGAAATTGCACCCCATATTTCTTCTTTGGAGACATGTAGGGCACATCTGCCCACTGTGAGCACCCTTTGGGGAAACAAATAGAGTATTTGAGTATTTTTCTAACTGACCTTAGCTGGGAACTCTTAATTTCTGCAAATCCCACTGAAGTTGATAGAAATTTATTTCTGAAGGAAGAACATCAAAATGTAAATGGTGATAAATTGTACTTAGTGTTTAAAAACAAAGTTTATTTTTCCTATAATTAGTCTGAAATACATTACACACTTCTGGAAATTTGTACTTGTGATCTCAGAAATTGTAGAGAAAGCTTGATCTTGTAGCTGAGTTCTCTTAGCCTCCTCAGACCACAGTGTTCTTGATGTTAAGTAGGCTGTAGTTTCCCTTCCGGCCAGTTGCTAACCTGGCCGGATCTAGATGTCTCTAGATGTCTCTAGATTCTTCTTTCCTTGTCTCCACCATTCTATTGTTTTAACTAAATTTGCATGAATTTGCACAAATACTTTGAAAGAAGTATTTGGAATCTATTATCCAAAATGTTATCAAATGATCTGTCAAACACAAGTATCACTGCTTCAAGTTTCTTCAGTGGATACTTCTCACTGTATTTCCTAGAGAAATAACAATAAAGAGATTTTAAGAATTAATACAGAAATAGCAGTTTAGGAAATGTGCGTCTGCAAGCTGAGTAGAGCCTGATGTGGGAACTGATGCTTCCAGTAGAACTGAGTGTCTGGTGTTATTAAGACAGCTTTAGTTAGGGGATAAGGTGATCCTCCTGCGCCTCCCCCCAAAAGTCTAAAAAGTCAGGCCCGCATGTTTTCCAGAACCTAGGCCTAGGGTATATACACTTGTATTTACTAAGCTATCACTAAATGCCAGAAAATGCTCTAAATATACATATTCACTGATTAAATAGTCTTTGAATCTTACTGCTACAATATAGATTTCTTTTTTACAAACAAGGAAAAGAAACCATAATACTGTCAGTTTTAACAAAGAGTTTAAAAGCAAATTATATTCATTGAACACTTACTGTGTTTCTATCTGTGTGCTAGCTAAGTGGGTTATAAAATAAAAGCAATGTTATGGCCTTATGACTCTTAAAACTGGTTTTGAAAGATGAAACTATAAACATGAGTTTAAAATAGTATATATAGTGAATGTCATAAAAGGGAAGATTATAGAGGAGCTACCATATTAATGAAATTATTCCACTCTACTAGTTATGTGAGATTTCATTTAACTTATTCAGACTCTCTTGCTGTGTCCATTACAAAACTATGTATTTTGTTTGAGTCGCTTATTCGTTGCTGGAACAGGATACCTGATGTCCACACTTGAAGGAAGAAAAAATTATTTTAGCTCACATTTCCTTAAGGTCTCACACAGACCATTCATGGATGGCCAGCAGTGGTGGATGCACATGGCAGAAGTCTAGTTGGATAAAAACTCTTCACCGTGTGGCAGACAGAAACCCAAGTGAAGTGAGCTAGAGGATGTTTGAGGGCTAAGATGAAGGTGAGTGCTCTCTCAGGAAAAACCAATGTTTTTTTTTTTTTTTTTTAATTTAGTTCAAGCTGCCAGTTGGGCCACACTTAAAAGACACAACCACAAAGGCATCGTCATTTTCATTTTCTTTAAGGAGTACGGATTGATTATTATTACTTCACTTTAAAATAATAGAAAAAAGTGATGATGACCAAGGCAATAATAAGACATGCCCATGTTAGATTTTGGAAGATCTGCAGCAGACTCGTTCTCATGAAATGAATCACAATATTCACAGCTAGTGATAAGAATAGTAGCTCACCCTGGTCTTACTTAATCTATGAGTTGTTACCTTGGGCAACAATGTTTTGCTCTGTACAAACTTAACAAAAATTTTTCTATAACCATATTTAATAATATTTATAATCATGTGGCTACTTTGTTTTTTGAGACAGGAACATGCTTTATAGCCCAGGCTGGGCCTGAGCTCGCTGAGTAGCTTAGGTTGGCCTTGAACTCTTGGTAATCCTCTTCCCTCAGTTTCCTGAGTGCTGGGATTACAGGTGTGCATCGCCAAATCCAGCTTTATGCGGTGCTGGAGAATCCAACTCAGGGCCTTGAGATGGCAAGGGGAGGGCTTTAACCTCTGTGCTGTTCCTCCAGTCCCTCATGTGGCTACTTTCATTGTAAACTACTTTCACATTTTAATCCATGTTACATAGTACAAACCATGCTTGAATTAATTATTTCAAACAGCACTCATGATTTATTTGGTGTGCGTGGTATTCTTAGCACCCATTTTCTTTCTGCCACACAACGTTCCATGTCTCCCAACACACATACATAAAACAGTAATCACGTTTGTCCACATTCTATAGAAGGAAAAAACAAAAGCTGAGACACGATTAACAATTTTCTTTCTAAACTTTCATCTTCTTTGTTTCCCAGAGCAGGTGCATAATTGCAAGTCTGTGTGGCGTTTCCCCACTCCTGACTCAAACAGTGTCATCCTCACACTGTTCTGAGCAAGACACTGATGTTAAAGAAGAAATCATCTGTCGTAATTTGTAACCAATAATAAAATGTATAGTACAACAATTTCCCTTATAAACTTAAAACTTAAGAAATGTCTAGTGCTATCAAGTGAAATTAATTGTTTATAATTTCATTTGTCCTCCTTGACCAAGCACCACATTTACTAGTCAAGCAGATATTTAATTGATTATCCATTTGTTTATAGAAGTGGCACCAAATAGCATCTCCAGTGATAGGAAGCCAATGTTGGAGGTGGAGGAGTAACTCAGTGGTAAAAGCGTTTGCTTAACAGGTTTAAGGCCCTGAGTTCAATTCCCCAACACCACATAAGCTGGGCACAGTGTTGCACACCCATAATCCCAGCACTTGGAAAGCTGAGGCAGGAGAATTCCCGAGTTTTAGGTCAATACGGGTTACACAGTGGGTTCAGGATGGACCAGCATGGGCTACAGAATGATATTATATAAAAAAAGAAAATGATCCAAAATGTCACCAATGTTTTTGATCTAGGAGTGTCTCATGGTGTTATCACAATGCTCTGCTCACATAGGGCAAGCATCTGGATTACTGGAACATTGTTTCTGTCAGTACCTGCCCCTCAGATTTCTGATTTCTTAACTTATGGAAACCTAATCACTACCATACCTAAGGCAAAGCATTCCCATAGAGAAGTTCTTTCTCTATTAATTTTCTTTTCCTTCTATTTTTTTTAATGCTGGGTATTGAACCCAGGACCCTTCCAATGTTACTTTTCTTATAAAAGCTCCCTAATTATTCCAGCCATCAGGAAACTACTTCTCTTCTTATCTGTAAAAATTGATGCTATCTGAAGTAGAATGAAGAATTTGGATAAGAAGTCCAGCCCAAGGAACACAGTTACACAAAGGGCAAATCCTGAATGCCGAAATGGAATGTGCCTTGTGTCTGGCAGCTGTCTTTCTTGCTACAAATACAGAACGGACCTTTATGAACGTGGTACTCCAGTCATCGCTACCTTGAACGTCTGTGTTGTCTCATTGAAATCCGCACTCTGTTTCCTTAACTTGTGTTCCAGCCTTTCCTCTCTCACTACTGAATATTCAGTCCTTTTATCCAGTCATGCAATATGAATGAGTTGCGATTCTGTTTTGTGAAAAGTTTTACTCTAGCGCCAGGAGAAGGAGAGCAAAGATGTGAAGGAAGGGCCCCGGCTCGCCATGGCGAAAGGGGCCTTCTATTCTGAAGCCAGGATCGATGAGCATGTGAAGGCATGGGCTCATGGGATTAAAACCAAAGCCAGGGAATGAGAACAGAGACTCATTAATTAGTAGCAAGACTGCACTCTCATACTCTCACAATTTCTACTACGGCCTCTTGATTTAATGGCCCTTGGACACCCTTCCTGGCTCCTACAGGCATTTCAGATTACTTGGTGTGAATACTTGCAGGGCCAGAGTTGGGTGTGAACACAGGAAGCACAATGACCAGGCCTGAATTCACTTTACAAACGAGGAGAGTGAATCTATCAAAGACCCGTTTGCCACACCCATGGCCACATTCGATCCGACTGTTATGAAGGTATGAAGGTTTATTTATTTACCATGTTTTGGGGGAAGTGAAAAACAGCAGGGTTTCTTGATCTGGAGAGGTGGAAAAGGGCGGGAATGAATGTCTAAAACACAGTAGCTTCATAATATCTAAGATACTGTCCCTTAAATAATAAAGCCCTTTTCTGCTATCTCTACCTCTGGAGCTAAGAGAAGCTAACACACGTAGAGATCTCTAACTCCTAGGGCTCCATGTTTTCTCCAGACCTCTTTGCTGGCCTCCCTCCTGAAGTGTCCTCGTGTGCCCAATTCACTCTCTCAACCTGCCTTTGTTCGTGATTTTCCTTCAGTATGCGTGGGCAGGTCATCGATCATCTTTTCCACGTTGCACTATTTTAAGTGTTGATTTTAGAGAAAAAAATAAGATTGAGAACAAATTTTGTAGAGTGGAGGGAAGACCGTTTTTAAAAGAAGATCATAATAAGAAAGAGCTAAGTAAAGAACTTGGAGCTCAGGGACAATACTTTTGTGAGCACTGTCATTGAATAGTTAAAATGTTTATTTCTGACCAAGTGGTATATAAGTCACAATGCAAATGACAGGGACGAGCCAGCTGTGAGAGCCTGAGAGAAAAGCATTATGGGCAGAAGCGATAGCCGGAACAAGGACCCGAACTCAGGCTCTAGGAGCAAAGTGATTGTTTCTGCAGTTGACAGCTATTCCCTGCCCACAGATAAGGAATAAAATAAGGTCAGAAGGTATGATCGGATCAGAATACATGGAGAGTCATGAGCCAAGTTAAAGTGTTGGAGCTTTATTTTTTCTGTTCTAGGTATAATGGGAAGCCATTAAATATGTCCCATCTGAAGGTCTGAAAGGTAACCAAATTATGGTTTAAGTCAATGCCTCTCAAATTTGTTGTGCCCATAAAATCCCAGAAATGCATTTGATTCAGATTATATTCTGAGGGTGTGGGCTGGATCCTTAGATACTGGACTTTCAAAGCTCCCACATCATGCCCCAAAGTCAAAGATCATCTTTAAAATAACGAGATTCTAAGCAATCCTGTAACATCATTGGAAAATATATTTGAGGGAAGCCAGCGGATGGGTTCGCAGGCTGTTCTTGTGACTGTTCAGATGGTATCTCAGGTGACTAGGATAGTTTTGTTGGAAGTAGAAAAGAAGAAGCAATTTGCTTTCTATCTGTGTTGAACAAGCAGAGTTGACATGAGTTGTTGAAGACTGTGCCATAGAGGAAGGAAGGACAGAAGATGAGAAATAAATGATAACTACTGGAATCATGGCTTTAAAATTGTAGACATGATGATACCATTTGCTAAGATGAGCAAGAGGACTGGGACTAAATCTACCTACTTCACATTTACCAAAGACTTAAATAACAAAGTCTTTCCTTAAAAAAAAATAGCTTCTATTACGAATGCTAAAAGTGCAAAAGAAGGTACCAACTGTTTAGATTTATTGTCCAGCAGTAATATCTATAGGTAACAATGACAGCAACAAGAAACCTCTTGAAAGTTGAATATCTCAAATCCACTCTAATTTCCAAAGACACAGAAAAATTAAGATTTAGTCATTCACTCAAAGAAAATAGTTTAGGGGAAAAATGTGACTGGAAAGCCATATAGCAAAGTCAGCTGTGTTTTCGATGGTTAAACTGAAGCATTTGTTTTCAGCTGAAAGCACCATAGAATTAATGAAGAAAAACATTGTTTGTACATAAAAACAATCAGCCATGTAGGAGTACTACTGTTTTATGGGTTGTGAGAAAGGTTGGCTCCTCCTTTATTCTGTCAAAGGTAATTAATGGTATGGAAAACTCCTCCATAAATTTAAAAGCTGTTGAAAGTACAAGGGGATCTTATAATCTGTCCAGGCAATTAGAAGCCTGTAAATTTGTAGCTTTTAAGATCCCGGGCCACAGAGGTCATTCCCTGAGGTTTGAAGGAGGATTAAATAACTCCATCATAAGAATCTCAAACAAGGTTGATCTTTATTCTCAAGCACTGCTACTAGAAATGAGAAATATGCCCAAACCTTCCTGAGACTCTCTGTGTCTGATCAAGGGTGAGATAGAAAGGCTGCTAGCAGCAGTGGCTGTAGTAATTTGTTTGGTCTTAGATCTCGCCTAACAGAGAGAGGAATTGTCAGAGAAACCCTGTATTATGCTAGGTACGGCAAAACTGCTCTAATCGGTAGCAAAACCCTGCCAGTTAAGTAATCAGTCTAATTATCTGGAGCTGTTCTGGCTGGAGCAGGACATTTGATTAACAAAGTTATTGTTGAAAAAGAAAAAAAAAAACCTCAAATTGCCAAGGTAGTTGAAATTTGATCATAGATCATAGACCTCGTTATAAGCAATAAGAAAGTTACAGAGAAAAAAGTAGAGTGAAAGAAATCTAGAAAGTATAACATAGAGCGTGAAGGCAACAGTGCGTGTGTTGAATAGTTTCTGGAGATCAACTAAAGAACAATAGGATAGAGCTAAGGATTTTTCATATTTCCCAGCTGAATGACAAACATAATAGGTTGGTAATGTGTAGGCAAAACTCTCTTTGAGAGACAAAAGGCGTGCTTGGCTCCATTAGAACAAATACATAGTTTTGTAAAAATACTTTATAGCTTGCAAAGCAAAGACAGCCTTCCTGATATTTGTTCTTTCTGTGACCTCTACCCTTCTTCTGCTTAGCATTTTGTATGTTTAAACACTTTCTACATAGAACATGTTTTCATTGAAGTGCTCATTGTCTTTTATACGAAAATATATCATACTGAAATACAGAAACATCTTTAGCATTTTGGGGGGAACACAATAGATTGCACAATGTAGACCAATCTCTTGAACTTAATCCATCCACTCAGCCAAAGTTTTGTGGTATGTTGTATTTAACGACAAATTCTCCTGCAGTGGACTCTCAAAATACTGTGACCTTGACATTCTTTATTAGAGCCTCAACTCATACAAAAAGATAAGAATAAGTGAATGAAAGCTTTTCCACATTTGTCATTTTATGGATCCCATTGCAATCATTTAGTTGTTGTTGTTTCACAGTCAAAGAGAAGCGAAAAATAAGTCCCGCTTTTAAATTTAGAATATTAATATACACAGGTCTCATAACTAGTGAATTATTTGTGTATAATCAGGGTAGAATAAAGCAACTGATTCCACAGCTTTTCTTCTTTTGTTTTTACTCTAAGGATTCCTGAAAGAAGAATGCAATAGGCTTCCTCAATGTACGTGCAAGAAAAAATGAATCTAACACCTGAACATTATAAATGGCTTGGGTTACTTCAGTCTCTTTTCTAGAAGTTGTTTCTGCTTCCTCTAAGTTCACAGCCTCAGACCTTCCAATTTCCCAGCTGTTGAGTAGCTGGGGAGCAGCTTTTTTTGTAACTTGCTAGTAACCCAGTGCATCAATTTCATAATCTTAAAAATTTCAAAGCAAAAAAAAAAAAAAAAAAAAACCCAAAATTACCTATGAAGAGCCTGTCATTTTTACATCTCACTCAACCAAACCCCCGTTTTAAAATACAATGGAAGAATGTTGTTAAGTGGTCTTATTAACGAGTAGCTTTTGTTTTTCCTCTGCTTATCATAAAGATAAATTCATATCCACATGAATTTAATGTTCAACAAAACTATGGGAAGAAAGTGTGATGATACCTATTTGCACACTTAAGGCTCTAGAAGAATAAAAATGGTTGAAGCACTACCCAAGGCCATAGAACAGCGTCAGAGTCAGGATGTGGACCCAGCTATGTCATAGTCCACACGTTGTACTTTTTTCTTCCTATAACTTCAAGTTTTGATCAGAGAAGGAAGGACAAGACACCCATCTCTCTTCCTTGCTATGTGCACAGTCCGCTGATTGACATCAGGTGTACCAAGTCTAGTTTGCTTTGAATTTACTACACTGAAATTTGGGGCTCCCGAAGCTCCTCTTGCTGCTGTCCCCTCTCCAAAAGCGAAACCTGGGAGGCCTAGCCAGAAGGACAGCTGCAGGATGAGCTGGAACTAATGTCTCCACAGTCCGAGCAAGCACAGGTGTGCTGTGTCTGGGGCTCCTGAGTCTATTCTTTGTTTCCCCCTGCTGATGCCATGGTGCATCTAGACCTGCGGGTATGCAGTTGAGCGCTATTCCCTCAGTTTTGGGTTGACACAGTGGCATTAAAACGTGACCATGCCATTCTCTTTTCTTTTATGTGAGTTCCGCATTGCTAGTGTTGGACGCTTCAAGTTGACTCTGCCGTTAACCCCAAGCAATGAGATTCACTCCTGTCTCGGCCATGCTGCCTAATTAGGACTTAATTCCAGTATTTAACAACAGACACCCTGCCTGGCTCAGTGGTATTTTTCAACCAGTTTTGACTGAAAGACTAAACGGATGGCTGGTTGGTGGTACTCTAAGATTTCAGAGAAAGCTTTAGCTGTTCATGGTACTGAAGGTCAGGGCCTTCAAATCTTGTAATCTAAGCAATTCCATTGAAACTCTTGTGGCGCAAATCAAAGATTACTCACTTTAGATTAAAATATTGGAGCCCTTGTTCTAGATTCTTGATGGCTGAGTGGTCAGCCATGAGTCTCTGGAGTTGCGGAGCGTGAATGCTAGCTGAAAAGTTCTATTTCACGTTTCTAGTATGTAAGAGAGCTGAGAAGAAAGGTCAAGGTAATTTCCTAACATAATGTATACAAAAAGACAAATGGAATGCTGTGGAAACTGGAAACTGATTTTTTTTTTTTTTTACTTTATTAGTAGAGGCTACAAGAATGATAAGGCACAGTCTTTGTCAGGATATTATTAAGTAATCATGGAAGCACAGTACATGTGAGATTCGTAAACACACGAAATTGTACGGATGTAGAAACCATCCAGGTAAGCTTGGTGGAGAACTGGGAGCTGGATTTATTAAGGAATTCTTAAGGAAACTGAGTGAGTTCAACAAGCGACAAGGTAAGTAGGCTTTTCTAAGCTTGTGTAAAGTGGGAATTAATTAGAAATATTGACATTGTGAACTCTGAAACCCGCACGGAGCCTGTCACCTGAGTCTGCCCTACACCCTTCTGTTAGGGTAGCCAAGCTGTCCACGCATCACAGGACAGAAAGAAAGTGTCAGTTATGGTCTTCTGCCTGTCCCACACCATTCCGTCCTCTGTGGCTGCTCTGTTCCCTTTGTCGCTTTCGCTTCTGACATCTCTGCTTCCATGTGTCTGTTTCTGACCTCAACTTCATTTAGGACTTTCCGCTTTGTCTCTGTCACCTTTCCTACTCTGCCTAACCCAGCTTCCTGTCGGCTCAGTTTCAGCTTCTCTGCAAGTTCATGCAGGACTCATCCTGCTGCTCACCGCCCTCTGGCAAGAACCTCAGCAGGGAGGCTGACCTCACCTGTGTCCCTCACATGACCCTGGGTGTCTATTACTAAAAAGGCATTTCTGTTTTTTGTTTGTTCTGTTTTTGTTTTTTAAAATTTTTTCTCCCCATTTTATTGATATGTACAAGTGCAGAATTTAAGGTTTACAATGGAGTTGAGCATTCTGTGCACATACTTTCCTTGTCAAAGTGACAAGGGCTTTCCCGCTCTCCTTTTGTCCCTCCCCCTACCCTCCCTACCTCCCTTCACCACCCCCCTCCACCTCTTTCCCTTTGTCTTTCGTTTAAAGTTCCATGAGATGGTTGTGGTCTGGGTCTCTCATAGCAGAGAGACCATCGGATGTTTTTCTTTTCTTTTCTTTTCTGAATGAGTAGAGATTAGGAATGAAGGTGTGAATGTTAAATAGCTCTGTCTTTGTGTAGTATCTCTAAAAATTTCTATGTTTTCTTTCTCAAATTGTTCTTTTCTTCAGCTGTTAGGTTCCTAGGTAAAGAATTCAGACTTATTTTATTAGTTTTCCTGAAGTAATCTGCAATGTCTTTCACCTAAGAATAGAAGCAATAGGGTTGAAAAACTCTCTATGAAAAGGAAAAAAAATCAAAAATCCAAATAATCTAAATGGAGAACAGAGAAAGAAAAAGAAACCTGGGAAATTGAGGTGATGTAGAATTGTAACAAATTCAGCATTTAGTCCGAATTCCCCAGCTTCTAAAGAAAGTAAGAAATACGATATGTCAAAAAAATCTCATTTTTTATTTGCAGGTGACAGATAAATTCACAGATTAGAAACTGGCTAAGTGTTGGTATGGACTTTGAGAAAAAATAATTCCTTATATATCTTCATGTTAGACATGTTGAACAGAAATAATCAATATTTTTAATAGTTCAATTAATCTTTTAATCATCCTTCCCCACAAAATAAAATGTTCTTTATTCAACTTAGTAGTCTGTCTTACATTGAAATCAAGTAAATTTTATAGAACTAGATCTTATTATTCTGTTAGGCAATTATATACAAATCAGAGAGCTGATTCATTATTAATATGTATGGAATGATGCTTAGCCTGAGAATCTCTCATAGACAGGACTCCTTTCTAGGATCCTGCACCAAATTAGTGGTCGCAATTTGTTTACTTTTTCTGAAGAAGAGGATTCCCTTAATTGTGAAACTCTCTTTTCTTCCAAAATCTAGAATTACCCTCAATCAGATATCTTGTCATCTAGATAATCTCTAATGCCTAATGTTGTTTGTGCAATTCTAAAGTGACTAATAAATAAATTTTATTGACTAGCCTTCTGAAATATCAATCGTCTCCCCTGAGCTGTTAGGGTTGGCTATACAACAATCAAATAATAACTGAGGCTTCATACTGGTATTCAGAGGAAAGCTATCTATTTTTGCTGAAAGAGAATCCATAAACTCTACACAATATGATATTATTCAATCTGTATTTATTAAAAACTCACTTTGGATTTGTCTCTATGTTAAATGTCTCACTGAAAAGGAAAGGACATTCGTCCCTACTGTTAAATGAATAGTCAACGAGGTAATAAATGCACACTATAGATTATAAGTGTGAGAATAGCAGTATATATATATAAGGAGCAGTGAGAGACATCTAAAAGAAGCATGCTTGAGGGATTTTAGGACACAGAAAATATTATCTTGATGTACAGTAGTGGGTCAGTGTCATTTTCCAGTTCCATAAAATCTTCAGCCCTAACAGAGAAAGCTAATGCATACTGTGATCTTGGAACAGTGGTGAAGTAACAATGTGTGGTCATGAATTTGCAACCCATGGGCCACGCTGGTGGGAGGTGTTGATAATGGGGTATGGATATGTGAGATATCTCTTTACCTCCCTCTCAAGTTGTCTGAGAACCAAAATTACAAAAGTAAAACCTATAACCAAACAAAAATGACCAAAAAACTATGTTTAATTTTTCTGGAAGAGTTGAAAAGATTCATCCAAGAACAAAATTAATAATTGTATATATATTTTTATTAAAATAATTACTTTGTTTGGCTCTAGAATATTCCCTAAAAGGCTCAAGTATGTGGATTTTGGAGGAATATTGGTGGATTTCCCGTGCTATTAGGAGATGGGCCTTGTTAAAAGGAATGGATTATTGAGGGTGAAGATGGAGGGTGAAAAGGCACACTCATGTCCCAGCTTATCCCCAGCCCCCTTCTTTCCTCATGTGATGCTGTGAGCAGCTGTTCTCTGCCAGATCCTTCTCCCTTGACGCCACTGCAACCAGTCTTGAATGGTCCAAGACCTCTGAAATGTGAGCTGCAATAACCCTTTCTACCCTTAACTGTAAATTTCAGGTATTGGGTCCCTGCAGTGAGAAAGAGGTCAATCCAGTCAATCTCAAATTACCTATTTACATCTGAAGTATTTAGTAATTTCTTTTAGAGTGACATTTCAGGAGAATGAATAAAGAAGTTTGGAATAAAGAACAGGATTTAGACATAGGTGAGTTATTTGGGGAGATTAGAACATCGGCAACAATGCACTTTGAGTATTGGACTGGCTAGGGAAAGGGAAGGTTAAGATGAAGGAGACGATTGGGCCAGATCAGGGGATCCCATGGCAGAGGATCTGCAATGTTCTCATTATCCACATGGATGCTTTGTTCATGAATCAAGGGTATCATTTCAGGTAGGTATTTTAACGTAAATAAGATGATTGATGAGATACTTTTCCCTGTAGGTATTTTCATCTTCAGAAATTCAGATATAACCATCAATTGAATCTTTTTGTGTTACTAAGGTAAACTTCTAAGGTTAGTAAATTTGAAGTTTATTTTTCTAGCATAATGTAAATATTTACTAGATGTTGGTTTAAAAGAGCGTCTCACATTTTAGTTATAGGAGAATCAATCGATTAGAAGAACTCTATGTTGGTCATCTGAACTGGCTGGCATTAGCTACGTTTAGTTACCAGTCAAAAGTAAGTAAAAAAATAAATAAATTAAAAACACAAATGAAAATTTAAAAAGTCATGTGCTCCTCATTCTTTTGGAATGTTAGATTTCTAGGGATGTGTTTTCGCATGCTCACATTAAAAGTGAAAGAGGGAATCACTACAATTTTTACTCACAATCGATCAAATATTGATTATATATATAATCATATATATATTCTGCCTCTATCAGGAGGAATTGAAAGTCAAATCAAGAGACACAGAGGGAGGGTTGTGATGATTAGGACCATTGCTATGTAATTCCCTTCAGCTAGTAGGTGGTACATCTAATAGCTAAAACAAACCTCTCGGTATGAAATTGAGTCTCTTTTGTGAGATTCTTTCATTGAGTACCTAGGTCTCATCATTTAGAAAGCGGTAAGAAAATGACTAAGTGAATTCTCACAGGTTTTTTTCTACCACAGTTTGCCCAAGTTAGAATTAATCACTGCCTTACTTTCAACTGATGTATGGAATTCCCAAACTAAATAGTCATTAATTGATAATTTCCAGGGATACTTGTCAATTAAAGGCCTATTCTTTGTAGAGCTGACTCTATTAGCATATACACACTTGCTTTGACGATTATAGCCTCAGAAGCTGATTTCTCATTTATTGTCAACACTCTACCAGCAATATTATACATCCCACCAGAGTTTGAAATTGCATTCTTCGATGCATGTATGTGCATAATTATTTTTATTTTGTTTATTATATGAGCTAACATATATTCATTCTTCATTTTTATATATGCTCTCATATTTGTTAATATGATAGATATTTCATAAGAGAAAAGCAAGTAGGGTAACGCTAAATAAATGGTTAGGATGAAACTTTGATTAATTTAGGAAAAAATATGAACATAGTATAATCGATAGGCCACTTTAACTGAACAGAGTTATAAATTTAGCACAATTCTGAAGAAAGTTAAGGCTTGAACTGATTATTCAAATAACCGAATAATGGCTCTTTATTAGGTTATATTTATGTGTTTTTCTCAAGTTTTGGGGGAGCTTTTGGTGGAAGGGGTGCTGGGGATGGAACCTCAGAGCCTTTGCACTGAGCTACATAACCAAACCATTTTTTTTTTCAAATTTTAAGGCAGGATCTTATTAAGTTGCTAAATTTCCCAGATTGAATTTAAACTTGGGATTCTACTCTCTTAGCCTCCCATTCAATATTTACAGAATTTGGGGGAGCTAGAGTTATAGCCCAGCAATTAAGAGTGTGTGGCTTGCATGGGGGCACATGGCACACCTGTAAACAACAGATGAATATCTAGAAAATAAAGGCCTGCACCACTGCGCCTGGCTCAAAAAATTCTTTAAAAATATTCATGGGATTTTGGAAATACTGTCAAATCCTCAAGTTTTAGAAGCAAAGGGCATTTTCTATAATATTTAGTTCCTAAAACCAATTTCAGCATAAGTGAAAATGACCCTCAAGATGATTTTTGGTTTCCCTTAAAGTCAGAAAACATTAAAAATATTGAGTCAACAAAAGGCTACTCGCTGGCACGAAACTCCTTCTGCACGGTGGTTCTGTCTCTTTAAATGCAGTTTTCCACATATTTAAACATCGCATAAAAAGCCAAAGACATCTGAAGCTCCAGAAGTTTCCAAATTAGTAACAAAGCAGAGAAAGAATAGTGTTCTTTGATCTCCACAAAAGAATCAATCATTCCAGTAGTAAATGTCAAACTCTCTAGTCCTTAATTCCTGAAGGACAAGATACATCTGAGGCTTTAGTTTTCCAGATAGTCGGAGAGTGTGTTTTTATGTGTGGTTGACTCATTTATTCTTTATTAAAAACTTAAACATTTTTCCCTAAATGATCATCTGTGAACAAGCTTCTTTATTGAGAAAAAAATAACAAGTAAAAACACGAAAGCAAAACAAAAAAAAATAGCATTGCTGATTCATGAATAACTTAGATTAACCTTTCGTGTTGGCATTAGTCTCTTTTTATTCTTTCCTTCTTTCTTTTGGAGGATGATGTACTAATCAGTACATCATTGATACTTTGGGGTCATGGCTGCTCACACTGGCTCCTATTGGATCGCGGGCCTGGATTATTCTCTGAGTTCATTGAGCTGAATGTATTTTATATTCCTGTAGTGGATGGTCAATTGAAGGATGATTCAGAAGGGTCTGGTTTTAGTTTTACAAATGCTTTTGTGCAAATAGGAAAGAAATCAGAAGCCATGAGCTATCACTTGATGACACACCTCATAAAGGCAAGCCTGACTTTACGCTGCAAGAAGGCACCTCTTTAACCACCAATGCTTTGCAACAGTCACTGAATAACCATCGTCGTTCATGCTTTGAATGAAACTGAATACATTAAGTTTTCATAGTGGAAACATAAGTATTCACAGGAGTTTAGGCACAAGTACACCGAAATCCCCGGCATCTCATGCTTTTCATGGCTTTGTGCTTTAACATATTTCATATTTACTCACTTTTACTTCTAACCCTGTGTATTTAAAGCAAATTTTAGAAACTACACCCTTTCATCTATAAGCATGTCTATAGTAATTTCTCAAAACTAAGAACTTGTTGATACAAACACAATAATTACCATGGCTAACAATCCTCATTTAATTTCTTGATGTTATTGAATACAAGATCTCCCAAATAATTAATTATGTAAACACACGCACATTACCCTTGTTTGAAACTTGATTCACAAATGTTCATTTCTGATCCTTCGAGATGTCTCGAGTGCCTTTTAATTTATAGAGTCATCTTCGATGTTAGCTTTTTCTTTGCAATTAATTGGCTGATGAAATAAGGTTTATCCTACAGTTTCTCACAATCTGGGTTTTTCCGATTGCATCCCTGTGGTGTTCATTAATGTGTTTGTTTGTTCTTTACAGTTCCTGTGAATTACTTGTAAAATCTTGAGGCTTAATCAGATTTGGTTTGGTTTTCTTTTTTAATCCAAGAATACTTGTCTCAAAGGGAACAGTATGTCTCGCCCTTCTTTGCGTTTGAGAGGCAGCCACTGGCGATTGTCCTCCAGCTTCCCATTTTTCATTCCAGCTGAAAAACGGTGGCTGTCCAATGACATCACATCTTCATCATCCTCTGACTGAAATAGTTCTCTAAGAAAATTCTCCCCTTTTCAACAGTAGTATTAATGATAATAATTCTCAACACAGTTTTTCTTGGCATCCTCCAAGGATATACTTTTTAGCTTTTTTATTTATATTGTTACTTAAGTAAGAATCTTAGGGTATTTTATGTTTTATTCCACTCTAGTTATTTTCGATCCTGATGACCAAATTAGGCTAATTTTGACAACCCACAGAATGAAAAAAGGTTTCATCAGCTAGTATTCACTAGGGGGGATTAATAACTAGAATATATAAAGAACTCAAAAAGCCCCCCAAATTAATGATCCCATTAAAAATGAGCCATTGAATTAAAAAGAAATCTCTCAGTAGAAGAAGTACAGAGGCCGACAGACACATGAAAAAGTGACTGACAACATTGGCCATCACAGAAGTACAAATCACATCAATATTGAGATTTCATCTCACTCCAGTGAGAGTGGCTTTCATAAAGAACCAAAAGCAAACAAACAGACAACCCGGCCCCAAATGATGGTGAGAATGTGTGAAAAAGGAAGTATTCCTGCACTGTTGATGAGATTATAAATTGGTATAACGACTTTCAGAAGAAGTTAGAGGATTCCTTAGAATTCTGCATATAAAATTCTCCTTAGTTATCTTCTCAAGTGGACCAAAGTTTTAATATCATAGAGACACATGCATACCCACTCTTGGAGAAGCACAACTCATAGGAGCTAAATGCTGGAAATAGCCCCCATTGCCATCAACAGGTGAATGGATTAAAAAACTTGGCATAGATGTACAATGGAATATTTGGCTACCACGACACAGATCTGAAGCCTTTGTGATAAAATGGGGGCATTTGAGCTAATCATACTCAGCAAAATAGACCAAACGCAGAAGGGTGAATATTGCTAAGTATCTCTCATATGAGTTTGCCTAATGGTTACGAACACTTTAATGTAAAACAGAGGGCAGGAGCAGGATCCTCTCAAGTTGCATACATTTACCTACAAAAGCCTCAGACCTGTATTTATAGATGAGTAGTTTTCCACTGTGTACAAATATCACAATTTACGTATGCATTGATCTCTTGATGGGTAGTTTGGTGTCTTCCACATTTTAGCTATTATGACTTATGCCGTTATGAACATAGGTATACCTGAATTCCGGTTATATGATGCTCTTAACTATTTTGAAAAAATTCCCAGAAGTGTTGCTAAATCAAAGAGGACATCTATGTTCAGCCTTTTGAGGAGCTTCCATACTGCTTTCAGTCGTGGTTGTACCAGTTTACGTTCCCACCAGCAGTGCAAGTCGATTCCTTTCTTTCCACAGCTCCTCCAGCACTGGTTGCAATTCAAGTTTTGATACGTGCCATTCTCACTGGGCTTACATGGTATCTTAGTGTTAGGTAAATGGAGGCAACTTGAGACTATTATGCTCAGTGAGTGGAGTCTGATGCAGAAGGTCAAATGTCGACTGGTTTAGCTAATCTGAGAAACCAAGAGCACAGCTATTTCATAGAACCAAATTTGGGGGAGGGTAGTGGGAACTAGTAGGAAGCAGAAGGATGAGAAATGGTCAAAAAGGAAAGGGAGAAGGATTTGTAATTTTGACCCAATATGCATGTGCGAGAACCTACCCAAGCTCAATGTAAACATTATGTATTGCCTTTATACATGTCAATAAAATAGAGAAAAATGAAAAGGAACAGGGTAAGAGATAGGAAGGTGGACTGCTTAGAATAGAGAAGGGTCACTGAGAGGCGATGATGGGGGGAGGGTGAGAAAGGGTTAGGAGGAGGAAAAAACGTGGTCCAGAAAGTGGCATTTGGGGCACAAGTTCCCCAAGTTGTTTGTAATTACCATGTAAATGAATTTGCAGAGCATCCATATTTAAAGAAAAATGCAGAGACATGTTAATTTTGGTCAAGAGAAGATTTTTCTAAGTCTGAATCTTTCTCATGCTGAAGATTAGAATCTTCTAATTATTCCGGATCTTTTAAACTCTACAAAATAATATTTTAAGAATTTTCTACTTTCTAATGGTAAGAAGTTTGGGCTCTGGACCTGATTTTACACACTTTCATGTCACCCTGGTTCCTGCAAGAAATTATAGGGTTTTTTTTTGACAAAATGTGCTTGTTTTAGATAGTTGGGCCCCTGAAGTCGGTTGCACTGTTTCCATAAACTTTCAGTAGACAGAGCGGGGGTACATGCACTGTTTTTGATAAGTGATTTATAATTCACGTTGATATTTTCAGTTCTTCCATCTTCACCTGTATATCCTTTCTTCCAAGCCAGAAATCAGTCATCAAAGGTGACAAAATAATTATTCACTTCTATTAACCCTCAAAACGCACACTAACATATAAAAAAGGTGAATAGTAGTATTTGGGGTTAAGAGAAAAAGTCAGATGGAGACAAGTGTTTGGAGTAGTTTGCCATTTCTCATAAAATACAACCATACATTTCTGTGTATGAAAAGATATGGTAGATGTTTACATATAACAGTAAAATGAAAATAACATCATAAGCAAAAATGAAACCAAAGTTTTAAATATTGTTTGCACTTGTGTCGTTAAGACATAAATCACTTCTCATATATCTTAATACATATACACACTCAAATCACTTTGTGAGCATTTGTAACTGGACTTCTCTGTTGATACATCATCAACCTGATTAAAAATGTGACCATATTTTGTTTTGTTTTTACCTTTCATAGATTTAAAGAAAATCAATACCATTAAAATTATGTTAACTCTATCAGGCTACAAAGACTTTAATGAGCACATACACAGTGAGAATATTGAATTTCTACAACTAACCTCGTTCCTTATAATCTTTTTCTTGATAGCTTTAAAAAGTTTGTCTTGATATTATGATTTATTCTTGTACTTTTAACGTATGTAAATGTCTAACATATCCTTTTATACATACCCAACATACATGTCAATGTACTTTATGAGAAATGAAAAATATCCTAAACACTTGTCT
Source organism: Ctenodactylus gundi (assembly GCA_004027205.1). NCBI lineage: Eukaryota > Metazoa > Chordata > Mammalia > Rodentia > Ctenodactylidae > Ctenodactylus > Ctenodactylus gundi. The sequence goes on along the minus strand of PVKB01003898.1, from coordinate 113,880 downwards.
CCATCTGACATTTTCTCATAACCTCAAATACTATTATTCACTTTTTGTACACACAGAGATATGCCAGTCAACTTTTTCAAGGGTATATTTTTCCTAGTTGCATTTCACTGCTATTTCATAGTTTATTCAATGAATGCCTTATAGGTAGACATTTGAGCTATTTTCTGTGTTATGTATTTCAAGTGTTAATTGAATAGCCTTTTAAATAATTTTTCTATGTATTTTTTTAACCTATGACCAATTCCCCAACATAGAGTACTAGCATTTTGCACTCCCATTAACAATATCAATTCTGCCCACAGAATCAACTATGAAATTTTTGATACTGTGCCAATGTGACATGTGAGTAATCTTTCAATGGAATATTACTTAGCATCTCTCTTGTCCGAGTAAGGCTTGGCACCTTTAATGTCATTAACTTTTGTTTATATATTTATCTAAAAAAAGTAGGCTCAGATTTCTACCACATGCTATCTAATGTAGCTTATACTTTTCTCTTTACTTTTTAAAACTTTTCAAATAGTGCAAATATGAAAGCATTTGTAATATAAGCTATAGGTTTTGTTTCTGTACTTTGATGTTTTAGATATTGCTTATATTTACATTTGTACTGTTAAAATATCTCTAGCTTTTGTTTTTATGGATCTATTATTGCAATTTTTACTGAAAGATTAATTTTAATGAACTTTCTGGTACATGAATGTGTTTTGAAGTGTAGGTCCAAGGCAAAATGACTAAATTTAGCGATGACTATACAAATATTATATCATTTTACCCTGAGATCATCTAACCTTGATGGTGAAAACACTTACCATTCATTTTTATTATCATATTAAGCACAATATAGTGACAAAACAACACATTATATTCTGGTACATATTTTTCAATATCTCAGTTTTAAGATAGAGTTAGGAAAGTTTCCTTGCTACACTGTGATTGTGAAGAAACTCACTCACTTATACACCTGGGTTTTATGAAGCTTTAACTTCTTCTTTCACAAAAATGTAATAAAAATACTACATCTGCATTTCATTCCTAGCTCTATGATCAACTGCTTTCATGAGCATGAACAAGAGAGAGAAAAAGAAAGGAAGAAAAACACCAGACTTAAAAGTCTTGAATAAAATTAGGTTAACTACCCTTTGCACCAATGATTATTTTAAAAATTAATTGAAAATATATAATTTACCAATGACTTCCTTGGTGTGATGAGTGCTTAAAACACTTGTGAATCAATTCACTGCCAAATATGACACTTCGGGCTATTTTTATATGCCATCTCTTTAGGTAAAGATTGCAAAAAAAATGGTTGTAATGCTTTCCCAAAAGTCATAATTCTTTCTTGTTAATAGGGCCCATGAAGGTAAGACTTAGACTCTATAGGAAACTGTGCAAAATCAATCCATTCTCATCATGTAGATCTGTGAATCTGGCTATCTGTAAACACAGAAGGCACATCCCAAACAAGTCTTGTCGAATGTGTCCAGCTGTATTTATGGAATTCTTACAATATCTCTTTCAATGCAATGACAATCTTTTCTGCTACATAGCACCAGCTGCAGGTTGAAAAGAATGGAAACCATGAATAGAAAGAGAAGAGTACTCACCTTTGCACGAAAGCGTCTCATCCTTCTCCAGCACAGTTTGAGAAAGAGCAAGGGGAACAAAGTTGCGCTACATGCATTGAAGCAGGAGAACTCAGTACAAAAGTGTTTGGGCATTGTGGGAAAAGAGTGTAGAAAATCTACGGAAGAAAGGAGCGAGATCACCCCGAAGGATAGACTCACACAGTGTTTGGAGTTATAAAGAGGCTGGCGCTACTCGCCCGGGTGTTCATGGAGGAGTAAAGGGTAGGGCAGGGGCAGCCAACAGAGTAAAGGATGGATGGATGCTCTGCTCTGGCCATTCAATGCTAAACCCTGGAGGTAGGATAGCAGATTAACATAGAGGAGTAAAAGATGGCGATAGGTACCTACCTATCCCATTAGGATGGCTCTACCAACCTCAGAGAAGATCCAAGCTCTAAAATTTTATAGCAAGCCACTGAGAATGCCAGATGCCAAATCTCAGTACCAAAAGGCAGGCGGGAGTGAGCAGAGCTATGAGCTGAGGCAGATCATGGCTGTCCTCATCTAAGGTGGTACAAATGACGTGAGGAACAAATCTGAGTCCAGATGTCACCTTCAAAATTCACTAGTTATACTAACAAAGGAAATCTCTGTATAACATAAAATTCTCATTATCATTTTAGTGGTTCTTATAAGGTTCACAAATAAGATTAAAAATAAATGGAGAAGGTTATTTAGTCCTCGGAGGCAATGACTGAGCTAATTTTTTGTTTTGGCTTGCTTTGTCTCACCCCTGCAAAGTATGCAGGTGTTTTATAGTTAGATATGGAAATATGAGTAGGCATTATCCTGGCTCTCTGGCTGCAGTAATTGTTTCAAGGTAGATGCTCAATGTCTACTTGCTTTGTAGCGAAACTGAGAGGGAGGATAGCTCCAGGAGGCTGGCAATCTCACCCCTGGACTGTTGGAGAAAACGAGTCCACAGCCACAGACAAAGCAAATATCAACTATGAAGAACGAAGAGAAGATGTTGGAAGTTCGTTCCTCATTGTAGCAAGATGTAATCCTGTTTCCTACTTAAAATTCAATGTGTGAATTTTTTTTTTCCCTAAGCCAGCTCAACTAGGATTTTTGTTTTTGGCAAGCGAAAGTCCTAAAACATAAAGTCCCAACACAATGTCTATTCAGGTAAACTTTCAAGAATGCACTAGTTTCGCTCATAGTAGTCCTGGCAGTCTGGTGGATACGGTTGTTATGACTAGTAATAGTTCTGGTAGTCATATGTTCATCGTCAACAGTTTGCTGGTGCTCTTCTTCCCGTCTCTTCCTCATACGTATTGTAAATCCACAACATCTTTGAGAGTCAGCATCTCATTCCCACATCTTAGCTCAGTGCTCAAGTGACTAAGAACACAATGAAAATCATCTGAAATGAATTACATCCGGGACTTGAGAAACACAAGCGATGAACCAATGCTACTTGAGCATTTGGGGGTTTCAGCTGTCTCAGATTGCTTCATTGTTATTTTTGCAGTGAAATTGCAAATATCTTAACACAGACAGCAGGCTGTGGAGGTTGAATTTGTATATATATGAAGTTGAGCACATTAAGATTGAAAACTTTGTCAACCTTCTGTAAGGTGATTAATATTTATTACAATCAGGCTTGCCTGTATATTTAGACTTACTAACTAACACATGAGGTTATTTATTTAACTTGAATTCTTTATAGTTACAATTATATTAGCAAACCCCTAATAACAATGACAATTTTAAAAAGCAATTCTTGGTTGAACTCTTTTTGCAACTCTGAAAAAAACATTTAAAAATTATTTTAGCTTTTTCTTGCAGTGAGAAAACATTATGGCAGGCCTTTCTGTATAGAATCAATAATGGTAATTCCTGGGTAATATATATTCATAATGACACGAAAAAACAGTAGCCTTATTCTCCTTCTTTAGTATAAGCCATTACATTATTCAGTAAAAATTCATCTCATCAATAAAAGCAATCATTATATATTTTCCATGCTTTTGAAGAATAAAAATTGTGTAAATGTTGATGGATTGTGATTTATTATTATTCAGAAGAATTAGATCCTAAAATCCCCAAGTAATTTATAATTGATTCTTATTATAGAGATAAAATTCAAAATAACATTTCTTTTACTTCCCTTCAAGTGATCAGAGAGTATCCACGTTGGGCCAATTTCTCTTCCCCAACATCTTATATGAGTACCTACTTGTTCACGGCTCTTGGCCTACGTACAACAGAAACACAACGGATATCAAGACTTTGTGATGACCTTTATTTTCAAAGAATAATATTGACACATGTCTTTAGAGCCAGAATCTATGCCTCTAGAAACTATGCTTTAGATCTCTAAAATAAAGACCTAGAATTTCTCTTTAATTTTGCTTTTAATATTATATTTTGGGTTTATCATGCAAGAGAAGCCTTGTGATACTTGTTTTTCTGCTAAACTTCTACTGATATCTTCTCAAAAGAGTTAAAAACTTGACAACGATACACTCCTATTTATGTTTGTAGCTGCACCATTGATACTAGCTTACATGCTATTACATTGGACTGGCTTACATGCCTATCAATGCACAAATGACTAAAGAAAACACGACATATACACAGTGGAGTTCTACTTAGCAATCAAGAAGGATACGTTCCTTTGTTTGTAGGAAAATAGCCACATCTGGAAGCTATAATGCTAAGTAAATTAAATCAGAGCAGAATATACGTGGATTTCATGACGAAACCCTAACAACCTCAGCTTCAGTAGAGTGCCAGGTGTATTTGAAGTCACTGTACTATTATGCAGACACTTTCTCAGCTTGGATTGAAGCCACTTTTGCCCTGGCCACTGGGTAGGCACATTCCTCTGATCCAAGTTGTGCTGATGCCTCTGATTATGCTTTTTCCAGCAAGTCTCAGCGAGGATTCCATCTTGTATAATCCTGGATCTGCCTTCCACTTTCTCCAGGCCTTCCGAACTTTTGCCTATAATAACTGGCTATTTTTGCATCAAGTTTCTTAAAACAGGTACAAAACAAGCTTTAAAAACATAATAGAATTAGAGAAAATTCCAATGTTTTATGAAACTTTGTTTTATAGTGAGCTTCAGATGCAGAGGTCTTTCTGAGATGTGATTCCCTTGGGTAGGTGGATTTTATTTAAGCAATTGTATCTACCTAAAGAAAAGTCCCAGCCATCTGGCTCTTCTGTTTGTGCTCTACTAGAAAATCCATGTGATTAACACAAAAACAAAAATCACGATCATCGGGACTTCCTACCTGTGTCCTTCCCAGTCTTGAGTCTTTATTCTGTAACATCACCACAAAGCCTGAATAGTTACTGAGCACTACAGGTTTATCCCACCTCAGTGAATCTCTTACTATTTGAATGGAACCTTCCCTAAAATACGAACTTAACCAAAGCAAGTATACTGAGATGGCAATTTCAGAAATAATGACAAGAAATTGGAGAGGTTATTTAGAATCAGCTGTGATTTTGATTCTTCAATGACATGGCAGATTACTGTCAATCAATTGTGCTATTTTTTAAATGTTTTAAATAGTTTTAAAACAGTTTGAAACCTTCTGAAATCTTTTTTTTTTAAATCTCTGAAATTGTTTTGAAAACAATTTCAAGACAATTTGAAAAGTCTAGTTTCATTGATTTGGAATGAAAAGTGATATTCTACATTTCTACCAAGCTTGCAAGGAATGCTTCTGGCTTGAGACCAAGCTTGAATACAAAAGGCTTAGACAGGATGGTAGTGGGAGAGAAGAATGAGACCAAGGCTACGGAAGTGGGGTCCTGACAGTCAGCCGTGGGCACTCTGTTTCTGTAAGGCAATTATCTCCTTCTACTGGGAGGTCTTTTCAGCTGCGATTGATGAATTATTATCGCTGGAAATACTTTATTAAAACACATACTTTCTTAAGATACTGTAGAAAATATTTGTTTAATTTGATGAGATAACAGCAATCCTTCTCCCTCACTATTAAAAAAATTATATGGTTGCTAAAAAATTAAAACACATTGAACTAGCTTTAAAAAAAAAGTCAAAACAATTCAATATACCAAAACATTTTCCCCTGGCTTGTTGAAAGAAAAAGTGGCGACAAACTTAGTGCTAGATGTAATTGACTTTTATTTACGTTTCATGTTATATTTAGCGAATCGGACAAGTCTCCATTTTGAAAAATTGAATGAAAACTGCTGGGTTTTGATATGGGAACAAGAAAAGAGAAGAATTAAATAAAGACCTGCTTGGTCAATGTCAAGGTATTTTTGTGGCATAATTTGAAGCACAAGGGATCCCTTATTACGTTGTAGTAGGCAGCTTGGAGTTTCAGGTTTTCAGGACAGACTGCTCTCTACTGGAAGCCGTCTACACTTCCTTTTCAAAGTTTCCGTGTGAAAATGGAACATTTATCATAAATGACTGTACTGTATAGTTGGTCTGGTCGGTCGGAGTCTAGTGCAGCAACTCTGCCCAAAGCAACCGTCTCCTCTAATTTTTAGTTTAATTTCTTAAATTAGCAAGAATTGATTTTGCAGCTAATCTAACTTGAACTAAAATGAGAGTTCTCTCACTTCATTTACTGAATGAGTTTTTATGCCTTTTTGACAGAAACACTAGCTCATTTGATTATGGGAATAGAGTGTAATAGGATCATTGCCTAGCATTTCCTATATACTGTTATATTTAATTCACAACAATTTGAGAAGTTTGAATTCTGAAAGGCCATTCGTCTTACTGAAGAGCACAGGATTTATCTCACCCAGGGGAACATGTTACAAGGATTTAGATAACAGAATGTAGACTTGTGCCAACTCTATATAAAAATAAGATGCCATAAATGTTTGGGTTAATGTCACAAGACTTGGGCAAGAAATATAGAACTATACTATTTGCACAGAAAAATGAGGGGTCCGCAATATTTGGATAATGCCATTCAGATTCATGTGTGATATATTTATAAGTAATGACTTCTCTACATTTTTGTTTTGAATAAAAAATTCATTGGCATCTAGCCACAAGAATTTTTGGTTTTTCCAAAGTAATGTAGCATAAATTAAGACATTATTAAATTTAAAGATGCAAAGGTAGAAAAAATTCAGTTGTTTAGATAAAGTCCTTGGGTATACCATGTATCGCTTTCCAGTGAATACCTGTCACACTGTCCCTGTCCGTGACATTGGTTTCTATCAGCCAATATTTAATTACTCACTTAGGAGGATCTGATGTTTTTCTCTATAGCATCAGTATCTATTTAATATTTACAGAAGGAACAAAAGGAGGAAAACTTTACAAAAGATGAGTTTGCTTTCCTGCTATTCACCTCCTTTGAAACTGTTGATATTAAAGTAATTTTGTAGGTTTCTTACAACTTTTAAAATAAGTTTCATGATCTTTAACTTCTTGAGTTTCCCAAACTATCTGTGCTATTGTGGTCATTTCTATTCCTGATATTTGTGGGTGGGGTAAGAAGGAGAGGCATCTTTTTTTCCCCCTCTGGGATAAGGACATTTACCAAGATAATGTTCTTTGTTGAACACAGTTTGGGTGGTTCAGATTTAAAATATTAATATCAGTGTTGATCTTTATCATCTAAGATGAACAATGGCACGGAAGGAGGCTGGACTTTGAGACACATTGATGATAGAGCTAAACCTTTTTTTTATGAAACTTTAGTACCAATGTTTTAAGGTTAGAAATTACTCCTATACATGTGCACTCTCACATTACTCTTTCACATACACAGACACGTCATACACATGCATACACATACACACACTCACCTCTGACACTGTGCTTGGATTTTGAAAGTATAAATTATGACTATTTTAAAGGAGACCATTATATAAAAGGTCATTGGATAATATTTAATTGTTCATGACTCAGGCTTAGGCCTATAGCAATAGAATCATTGAATTCTGTGTAACCATAGGATTTAATCCAGTAAAGCTTAATGGACTGAACACAATATGAAAATTATTACTAAAAGCCTAAGTATTAAATTGACTATTTTTCTTCTTATACTTAGTATTATTCATTCTCAAAGTGATTCTCGTGCATTATTTAAAACAGTTACCTAGTCAAGTTCTGAAAGTCCATGTACAGCCGTTGTTCTCTGCTTTTCAGAAAGGAGACAGTTGGTGCTACGGTATAGAGAAAAAAAATCACTCAAGGAAGAAAAAAAAATGTTTTAAAAGTCCACCTGAAAAACTTACCAGTTCATAAGTGGGGCTGTTGGACAAACTGTTCAGGTTGGATTTACTTCAACAATGCAGGTTGCACCTGTACGCTTCACAACTGCATTGAATTCAGATATAGGTGTAAGTGAGCGGTGGTCTCAAGAGGATGGCAACAAATGGAAGGACAATAGAAAGGAGACTCAACGTGCTTGGGAACATCATGGTAGGGCTGATCACATTTTAGTTATCACGTCATAGCCAATCTACAAAATTGTAAAGTAGGAATTGTAAGTAGGCTCTAGAAATCAGGAATATCTTTTTGTAGTCGTGGAGGTATATCCTGTATCATAGATACAATGTTCCACCAGCTCTATAGTAACCACTCGCCCATCCCTTTTCCAATAGCATTGTGTTGACAATTGTTTCTGTTGTGATCCTTCCTGATGAGTCCTTTGTAAAATGTTCTTTCTTTTCTTTCTTCCTTCTTTCCTTCCTTTCTTTCTTTCTTTCTTTCTTTCTTTCTTTCTTTCTTTCTTTCTTTCTTTCTCTCCTTTCCCTCTTTTTCTTTTGTTTTTGTGGTACAGAGGATGAAGCTTAGGGTGTTTACGTTGAGCTATATTCCCAGGCCCTTTATTATTGGTGTTGTTGTTGTTCATTTGAAAAATAGTCACACTAAGTCTCTAAATTGCTCAGGATGGGCTCAAACTTGGAATCCTCCTGACGCAGCTTCCAAATGTGCTGAGATTACAGGCCTATGCCATTGGACCTACCTCTTTACTTGCCTTGAGTAGTTCCTGATTAGTAGTTCCTACTAATCAAGGATATTCTAAGTAGGGGAATTATTTCCTACCATTGACTATGTCTTTTTAGCTTTAGCTCTGAAAATGGTATTTCTGTTTCTTAACATCCTATTTTAAGAAACAAAAAGATGTCCAAGAGTATATTAAAAATAAAAATCTTTATGAAATTTGGTGCAAGTATTTACCTTGTTAATTTAGCTTTTTAAATTGAAGTCTGTGATATTTTGGGAAATAGTTATTACACATTTACTAAAATACTTACTTCATCTTACTCCAAGATGAAAGCTAATGCCTTCTCAAGGAATTCTCTAAGCTGTAGATTTTAGTATAACATCCTCATCCTATTCACATTACTGAGATGTTTCTAACCCTGTCTCTCAATCCATGTATCTCCATTTCTTCCACTGGAAATCCTAGGTTTTGATAAAATAAATTCTTTGCGTCAGCTTTGTTGCTACAAGACTCCAAATATGGACGTATAGCTTGGGCTAAAACTCTTTTAAGTGGAGAAAGCTTAAAAGAGAACAGCTGGTGTGTAATGCCAAAGGAAAAAAAAATGTGGAGACAAAATAAAAGAGTGTCTTCTGCAAAAATAAATAAACTTATTATCTTAAAGATCCAAAAGTATATAGTGAAAAGTCATTTTCAGAAAAAATCCTTCAAGGGAAAAGATTCCTAGTGAATATAATTTTAAAATTTCTACATTGTTAAAGCTATCCAAAGAGAATAGGAGGAACTCATACTGAAGAACGTGGTGGCAGTATAGATTTTTAAGTTGTCTTATGAGGCAGATCAAAGAAAATATTGAAAAAAAGCCAGGAATGATGTTTGCCTTAAAATCGGATAAAATAATTTAATCTCAGGAATCTCAGATATGGATAGTTTTGGCCAAAACACCCACCAGCAGCATGATTGGCACAGTGCCAGCAACTGTGTAATTGTAGTGTCAAAGATGAAAAGAAATCAGAAAGGAGTGGTACTGTGAGTCAACAAATAATCACCACTATAGGGGAAAACCACATGGTGTGTAGGGATGTGGGAAGACAGTCCTGGAAACAGCCGACAGAAAGCTGGAAACTGAGTACAAAATGACAACGGAGAAGCACTGGACAAATATGGACAGTCTGGACATTATAAGTGATTTGAAAAGAAAAAGCAAGAAAGTCTAGGAGCTCTAAGCTATAACTCTTCTTTCCAAAGGAGCAAAAATAGGAGAATAAAATTCAAGTGAAAGGAAAAAAGCATCACACATCAACCATCAGACATCATTGAATGTTTCTAGGGCAATTGTCCCTTATCCTAATTTATGATTAATTAGAGTTATCACTTATTTTATTTCTTTGATTCTCTCTCTCTCTCTCTGTCTCTGTCTCTGTCTCTCTCTCTCTCTCTCTCTCTCTCTCTCTCTCTCTCTCTCTCACACACACACACACACACACACACACAAATAGGTCTGAGGAAAAATATTTTTATTAAAAAAGAATATTAAACAACAAATTTGCAAGTGAATACAAGATTAGAATGTAGAGTTGAGAATTAGGAGCTCACAATTTCCCATTAAATCCTTCTCCTGAACAGCTTTTAAACTGTTTTTGCAAGTCAGTGTCTTAATAAAATGAAAAGCCATTTTGTTATCTAGGTAACTTATCATTATTATACAAATTCCCAAAATATCAACTCTAAAAGAGAAAAGATATTTTTTGATTCACAGTTTTTTGGAAGATTCAGTTTGTGATAAGTTGGCCCCATGGTGGAGAGTCCCATTGTCCTCTTTGAGGGCACACTCCCAGCGACCTGATGACCTTCCACTAGTCCCCTATTCATATTAATCAGCTAAGGCTTGCCATCTAACCATTAAACTAGGAGATGTTTAATTTAATCATGATTTCCGAGAGTTTGATACACAGTTCACCGGCTCCAAGACAGAAAATGATGGTGGAGGGTGTGGCTGAGCAAAATGCCTATGTTATGGCAAGTGGGAAGCAGAACAGATGAACAGAACTAGAAAGAAAGGAGAAGAGACTGGATATAATATCACTGTTCACACCTCCGTGATCTAACCAGACACAGGTAAAAGTGTGATTTGCGAATTCACGGTGGCAGCTCCTGAGTCAATCCAGTCGATACAATCAAGCTTAATCATTCTATCAGCTCTTAAAAATTTCAATGTTTTTTTTGATGATGCCAACCTGGACCCCCAAACTCAACCTGGGAGTCAGTAGGGGACATTTCAGATCCAAATTATAGCACAGAGTCTAGATTAAAAGGGACCCAAAGCCCACTTAAAATATTGTAACCAAATACAATGAATAAATAACTTTATAAATTTTAAGAGCTTAAGCACAGTGCCTGATTCATAATAAGCAGTTCATAAAAGTTAGTGCTGTTTGTACTAATACTATTTTATCATTAATTAACATTAAATATGCTTGGTGAGAAGTTGAAACCCTGTTTCCTTAAAGTGTACTGCACATTGTGCTGGGCTTCTGGGAAAGTAGAGTGAACTGAACGTGTGCTGAAAAGACTTTTCCAGGACCGAAAGAGATTTCAGGCTCATTTTTGGAGGCTCCCGCTTCTCTATGACATTTTACTTATCTGAATCTTTTGTTTGCCTGGGTGGTGCTTCTCAGATTTCAGTATCTGGGCTATAGACTGGTTTCTATGCTCTAATTTTATCGAAGAAGTGCAACCTCACCCTGTTGATGAGACTGCCTTTCCTCTAGGACTCTGCCATCCCCATCAGATCACGTCTCGGCACGATGCATCTCTTGCCAAGACTGCCTTTCAGATCACTGCCTTGAGAAATTAAATTGTGGGCAATCAATCGGTTGGGGAAGTGGGTTAGTTTTAGGTCCTTGCCAACCGGATGGACGATGACATCGTGTCTTCTATTTACCTTTCAGGTGTTGTCACTACAAAAGAGCTCCTCAGAGCAGTCCACAAGACATATAAAGCAAACACATATGTACTTTCTAATCTTCTACAAAGCACAGTTAAAAACACAAATGAAACATGTGAATTCATTTTGATAATATATTTTAATAGTTTTATGCATCCAAAATATTATCATTTGTTCATGTAATTAATATAAAAATGAAATATTATCTATTCTAATGCTAAATCTGTATTTCGTGTTATGAACTGATAGCACATTGGGCCTTCGCACCTAGCCAAATCACTGGCCCTGTTTTGACTTTTAATTTTGAGACAGAATCTCATTAACACTAAATTGCCGGGCTGGGCTAGTATTTGTGATTTTCTTGCCACAGACTCTCAGAGTTTTGGGATTGCAGGATTGAAACACTAGGACTCGATACCCATCTCAATTGTGAGAAGCAAAATTTTACATTTGTGTTCAATGACCACATGGCCTAGTGGCTAATGTGTTAGACAGTGTAGCTCTAGAGAGTAGTTATTACCCCACATTGCTTAAACAATCAACCTAAATCTTGGACAAAGATTTTAAAAAATGCTAGAATTGTAAATTAAGCTCATCTTATTATATCATGGGAAAATATCAACCATTACATTGTGTACAGTTTAAAGATACTAATTACGTAGATGCTTGGTTTAATCTACAAGAAAGCAAAAATAAGAAAAAAAGCCTGAACATAAGATTCATTTATTGACGAGCAACAATGAAAAGGGCATTTCAGACTCGTTCAATGTAACATTTGAAGCAATGTTGTATCCCCATTTTCTAGCTGGGGGAACTGGGGTTCAATGAGCTTTTATAAATTCCTGGAGTCACAATTTTGTCCAAAGTTTTGCACAGCTACAATTCTAAACATGTCCGTTTAACTTTAATTCCACAAGAACTTCCTTTTTGACAAGAACAAGGAAAATGCCATTTTTGTTTAGACTAGGAGAAAAGAAAGAAAAAAGGGGAAAGGCTGATTAGTTTTAGATACGGAGAAAATGATAGTGTGACAAAACAGGACACAGAAGATAAGAGGCCAAAGGGTTTTTGTTCATTACCTGGAAACATTCAGGCCCCTTTTTCTCAGTGCTAGGGATTGACCCCTGGACCTGCTACATGCTAAGATATGCTTTATTGTTGAATTGTATAGACAGGCCGTATCCATCATGCCTGAAGATTTTTCACCCCTAAATTCTTTTATTCCATGTTTGCATGTGCCAGAGCATTGATAATCAAAGAATTTACTCTATCTTAGTTAAATTTAGAATAGCATAATGGATGGCCCTCTCTAAAGCCTATTACTGTATACCTAAGGTCATCCCACTATTAATGGCTCCTTAGAAGGGAAATAGTGTAAGACTACTAATAAGGACTGTGTTTATGCATATTTTATGCCAGTCACTTAAAATCTATAATGTATGTAGTTAAAGCATTTATTCAATATACATAGCTTATTTTATGCCACTTCTAGCTGCTATTATAAATCAAAGAACTAAAATGCAAATGACCTTTCTATCAATATTCACCTAATGTTAATACTTTCCAAAACACTTATAAAAATAATAACCACCTTGCACTTGCTGTAACTTATAATATGCCTTATAGTAGCTGCAGATTTATGAAACGAAGTATATTAATACATCACTGTTATTGTACAACATGGGGTGAAAAATAACATAAAAGGGTAAGAGTGGTGTGGTTCACCAACTAAAACTGTGACTCCCAGATTGGACGCGATATCTACCTGACAGTACTCGCTTGGCCAGTATGTGAGCAGGCATCAAGTAAGAGCACGGTCTGGCTTATTGATAGAATCCTTTTGAGACATTAGTGCATACCCCTTTGATGACTACAGTAATGTCTCAAAGACAAATACAGTGGCATTTAGGTTTTTTTCTAAATGGTTCATGTATGAAATTTAATAATCAACACAAATTAAGTAAGCAGCTTAGCAATGTTTATGTGATCTCATAATATCAAAAACCTATACACAGAAACAGAAAACCAGGCTGGTCATAAGCAACCAAATGTCAATGGACTTACACAAAAAGAGGAGAGGAGTATATGGCCACCGTGTGGGGTAGAGAAAGCATTGAGACAGACAGTGCTGTAGCTGAGCCTTGAAAGATGAATTAATTAAAGAGGACATGCATAAAAAACTTAAGTAAAAGGAAATAGCATTCATGTAAAACGCTAATCTTTTTTGTCCATAAATAGTCAGTCTTATGTCTAATTAAAATGCGGAAAGTAAGAAAACTAATTGAGGATAAAACTTGATGATAGGCTTTTGCCAGAACAAAACATGCGTACAAGTGTTCTACTAATCATTTTATCCTATTGGTGTTGGGATTAACAAGTACAGCTTGAAGTTATGAACTAGCATACTATGACCTTCGAAGGGACTATGTCAACTCGAAGACATTAGGAAGCAGTTTTGAGTTTATAGGTGTGAGTGAGGGACTTATGAGCCAGCAAATGAGGGAAGAACACACATTCCAAATATGGATGGGCCACCTGATAGCTTGAACAAAATAAAAAGAAAGAAAGAAGACTGTTGAGGTTTCTCCTGGGAAAGCTCTGGCCTTTGCGATTGTCTACAACTTACTCCCGTCTAAATGTGGCTGATTTCCACCACAGATTGGCATCAGTCTCTGGTCTTAGCCATTGATGTTCGAACAATGATTCTCTACACCAGACTCACACTGGCTGTCCTGCAGTCACTGAAGGGGTCCTTCTACCTCGTGTCTGAGTGGCCATGGGACCCTCCTGGTCTCACTCATGCAGGCCGCCATTTTGGGCTTTGTCTCTTCTCAGACTTGTAAGCCCTCCAAATAAATTCCCTTTTTTAATGATTTCTTTAATTCTGCCTCGCCTAGAACCATAACAAATACACATAATTGGAGACTTGTATGTATGAAAACTTATATGAAGAAAAAGTGTGCTTGAAAAGGAACAGATCAAATGCAATATTTTAGTAAGAAATGATAAGGAATAAATAAGATTTTTTCTCAGAAGTGCATGACATAGGCACCCATATTGGAATCTAGAGATAACATTTTATGAGGAATCATGAAAATATTAGTTTAAAAATACAAGAGAAATGAATTTCATTTAGGTATGTCAGAAAAATTAAAAGATTTGTTTGTATGAACGATGCTTATTCTTCCTTATAACGTTGGTGACAATCACAGAGATGGGACAGACTCAGCACAGGACATGTAGGCGATAGGAGTATTTCTCTGTGCTGAGACTAGTTAGATTTCTATGCAATGCAGGCTGACATTTTATTTATCACAGTTTTGCCCTTCCACTCTCCCACTTTGGATTAATTTTTTCCCGATCTGAAGTATAAATGTTGAGACAGTAGTAAACTAATTAAGTAGGTGGTCATTTGTCATTTCATGTTTTAATGCCAAAGGGATGTTATGAACAATGTGAATTTATCAGTGTTCTAAGTATACCTGAGAAGGGGTGGTTTGATTATTATCATCATCATCATCATTATTATTATTGAGCATTTTAACATCCAACATCCAAATTTATTTCTTTTTCTGTGTATTCTGTGTTGGAATCAGGTCAGCAGTATGAATCTAAACATTCAGAAAAATGCTATGATGAATTTTTTTTGATCAAAGGCAAGGGCGATATGGAAACTGCTTACGGGCTGTCAAGACAGAACAGGTCTCCTCTACCTCAACATGATTAATGTTTTGGCATGAATAGTGATTTTCTGAGAGAATGTTTTTCCTTTTTCTTTTTTCTCTAGAATTCTAACCTTCTACTCACTAGATTCCAGTATCACTTGCCTACAACTGGCAAAGCCAAAGTAACCTTTGGACATGACCCAAGATTGTCTCCCACACACGGGAACATTAAGATTCCCTTTCACATGAACTCTGCAACAATGAAGTAACCCATTATACTTTTTACCACCTATTAATAAATTTTCTAGGTAAAAACCTACAAATAAAATGAATGAAAATCTCAGAAAGTGATATCAAACAGAACAGAACTTCAAATATAGGGAGATTTATATTGTTATTTTTCCTCAGTAAAATCATTAAACTATTCCATATATCTATCAATCTGAATTATTCATCCATTTTAATTCTTTTCATTTGTAACTTATCTGAATTACTGGCACAATTAACTCTATTATCTTTCTAGAGTAAATAACAAGCCTAATTATTTATCCATAAGCCACTAAGTACATTCTGTATTCTTTTATTCAAAAGGATTTTCACAAAGCCTAAACTGCTATCAGAGTGCAGTTGTACAGCCCCTAAATCTTCCACCTCTCTCACTTGTAAACACTGACTTTTTATTCTTTAGCTAGCAGGAGGAATTGAGTAGAATTTTACAACTTGAACATGTTTAAATTCCCGAAACTTCATAAGTATTATTCAGAATGGAAGACACAAACCTGAATTGACTTCTTCGAAGTTGGGAAAATGGGAATTGTGTCTCAGAGAATGAAAATAGTAAATTGGATTATGAGTAATAATGAAGGAAAGAGAAAAATTCACTGGTTAAAAAAAATAGGTTTCACACACTCACATGCTACTTGATTCGCATAAAAAAAAAGAAAGGGAAGATGAACTTTAGTAAGTAAAGGCAAAGCAATATGGCACAGTCCACATAGCACAGTTTCAAGTCCTATGCCTCCCAGTTTTTCACTGAGCTGCTGGCTGAGTTACTCAAATTTTCTAGATCTCAGTATATTCTGTAGGGAATGTTATCTCCTAGTTTCATATTTGATTTACGGATTAAAAAACACCAGCTAGTGCTTATCAGAAACATCCATATGCCACGCATTCTTCACATATTCTGTGATTCTATATGTGTATTATCTCTATTAATATTAATGACCACCCAAGGAGGTAGGTATTAATATTATCTGTTTCACAGAAAAAGAGACAGAGGCAAGGAGAAGTCATGCATCCTCAAATGAATCAACTGACTGCAGAAAAATAACTCAAAAATACTGTAATATGTTTTCACAAAGGACCTGAAAACGTCCTGCACGTAGTTGGTTAGCAACATGAAACAGTTCTCTGACCTCAACTCAGTGCACAAAGAAGGACAGTCATCATCAGTTGTACCCAAATACCTGACGAAACTCAGAGTTAAGGGCATGGAGGGTCCGGACCTATCAATAAATATTTATTCTGGATTTAGTAATTGTCCTTTCTCCATTTATAAGTAGATATTTAATATCTTAATATTTCTTCCTTACGTTTTCCTTTCACTTCCTATGGGCCTCATCCACTGCAGGCCTTTATAAGTTTGGCTTAACTCTACTTAAGTCTGCCTATTTCTGCCAGAGATGTCTGAAGCCGAAACCTCACGGGGAGCTACGGCTTCGATGTTCATGAAGAGTTTCATTATGCTTCCGGGAATGGAAAACGGGTAGGTTCAGGATTTGAAATGTCTCTTTTCATTTAATGGTATAGTCATTTCAACATTTCCAGTTCAACATTCTAGAAAATTCTTCATCATGCATCGAAAGAGACCAAATGTTGCAAGTAGCATTGTTAGTAGGAACTGACAATGGTAAATGCTCAGGATGTTGTTATGTCAGGCCAAGAAACAAATATTGTGGTATGCTCAAGGAACTGAGTACTGTGCAGCACTTTATTTTCATTTTTGGCAAATAAAATGTATACATTTGTTATATATAATATTATGCCTTAAAATATGTATGTGCTATGGAGTGACTAAGACAAGCTAAGTAATGTGAGCATTGCCTCATATACTTATTTATTTATGCTGAGAACGCATAAAATCTATTCTCAGCAATCTTCTACTATACAATATAGTAATATTATCTATAGTCATCAGGTTGAAAAATAGATCTCTTGAATTTATTCCTCCTGTCTGACAGAAATTGTGTATCCTTTAACCAACATCACCCCAATTTTTCTTTCCTCCTCCACTGTTAACCCAATTCTACTCTAATTTCTAAATTTTTCTTTTTTTCTCATATGTGAAATGATACCATATTTATCTTTCTCTGCCTGACTTATTTCACTTAATAAGTAAAATAATTATTTCACTTAATAAGACAAGTCTTTCAGATTTGTCTGTTGTTGCAAAGAACAGGGTTTCTCTCTTTGAGGCTTCCATTGTGTGCTATGCTTCGTTTTTGACACTATTTTAAATGGATATGATGCATTTCCATGAGAATACTGAGCACTTTTAAACAGAGAGATAACAAAAAGGAAAATATATATACACGTTATGATGTAATTTTATATAATGTTTAAGTAGACAAAAATATCTATCATTTAGGTTTCAATAATTACAAAGCAAGTATACTATAAATGGGATAGAAATTAACTTGTGGGGAAGGAGGAAGAAACAAATGAAAATTTCAATGAACAGAGTCTTTAAGTGTAGTGTTACTCAGTTTTTAAGCTGGGCGTCAGGTACAAGGTGTTTTGATCTAGTCCTTCAATGAAATATTTACACTGCCTGTCAGAAATTCTGTCCCGGTCATCTTAGCATAGCCCCAGCTCACTCAGCTCTACCCAGAAGAACGTGGGTTTCCTAGATAAGTGAACAGCTTCCTAGAATTGTATAATATGTTGTTTCTAAATGAGTCATGCAGAAAGGAACATTTGCGGTTGAATGTTAACATTTCATTATTGGGTCATTTTTTTCTGGCCATATCCTGCTTGCTTGACTGTCGAGCTATCAATCTATAAATTTTCAGAGCAGACCACATTTCATTCAGTTTTCCTGCAGAGGACGGGGAAGCTCAGCCCCTACTCACTTTCATGTATGCGCCAGACATTTGCTGGAAGGTGGTAAATCCGGGCAATCCATTGGCGTGACTTTGTCTATGATCTAAGGTGACCCTGTGTTTTCTGTCGTTTTGGTGGAGACGTTTGCTATAAAAATATGCTCTTCAGAAGTTTTCTTTGAAAGACTACCTACTGCTTTTTCAAAATGGGGTTTACTACCAAACAGTAATTCTAACAGAAGCTCAAATTTTTTCTTAGACTTAGTTTCAAAATGCATTTCTTCTTATAATTTTGGCTTTTAATAAAAGTTATTTTAGCCTGTTGAAAGTTAGAAAGAAATAAGTGATGCAGTCAGTTTTTTGGATTTCACTATTTTAATATTTTAGAGAATTTTTGAAATTTGGTCTACATCATCTAATTATAGCTGATTTAAGGAGTAATATTTCATTAAACAATTGGCATCCATTTTATCTCCACAATGAACATTAAAGATTTCATTCACATTTATGAAAGTACAAACGCTTAATCTTTGCAAACCGTCAATATTCAGAGTCTCAGCAAACTGTCAATGTCTACAGATGTTTCAGCGTGACCTCTGTAACCCACAAGCAAATTCCTACCTGAACCTTCACTACATAATGAAAAGGTACCGCACAGAGGTTTCAGCACGCCCCCTGGTGATGGAGACCTCCGTGATCGAGACTACTTAGCAGTCTTTACCAATCTGTCCTCTGAATGATCTTCTAAAATGCCATGCAGTGGGATCAGAGTCACACAAATCTTTTCCTTAAAATCAACTGACGAGACGTATGTGCACAAAATGCTCAAGTTCATTGTAAACCTTAAATTCTGCACTTGTACATATCAATAAAATGGGGAAAAAGAAAAAAAAAATCAACTGCCCTTCCCTGTGGAACTTAAGAGGAAAGTGAAAGAGGGGAGTAGGAAAGGGAAGGAGGGAGGGAGGGATGGGTAAAGGGAGGGTCAAAAGGAGAGTGGGAAAGCCCTTGTCACCTTGACAAGATGCGTATGTGCACAAAACGCTCAACTGCATTGCAAACCTTAAATTTTGCAAGTATAAATATCAATAAAATGTGGGGAAAAAAATCAACTGCCCTTCTCAATTGAAACTGAAAAGAGTCTATACAAAAGATCTGTCTTCTGGTACTGGTTTCCTTGGCTTCTGCCATGCTCTCTGACCGCAGCTCCTTCAATTTCCTTTCATTGTGACTTTTCCTCTATCGATCCAGGGCCTTACTGCCTGTCCCCTCTGCTTTAGACACTTTCTTCTTAGGTATCAAATAGTAACCTTCTTCTTTTCTTGCAGATCTTGACTCAAAATTCACGTTGCCAAAGGGGACTCCTCAGATGCCATTACATGAAATGAAAGTATTGTGACCTTTCTTTACTTATTTTTCCAATTTCCTCCTAGTTATCTTTATTTCTCATCATCTGATGCAGTGCACACATTTAGGTGTGTGTGCGTGCACATGCATTGCATGTAAATATAAGCATTACATGTTTTTGCGGTTTCTAACTAAAATACAGGCTAGATGCAGGCAGGGGGGTATCTTTAGTTTTGTTTTTGCCAGTAACTGGGAGAGTACCAAGGCTGTCATAAGCATTTAGAAAACACGTGTTAACTGCACAGATAAATGGCCTAATAAAACTCTTATGTAGAGCATGATCTCCAGTTCGTGTCATAAATAGCAAGGGTTGAAGCTGCAAATGCGCCACAGATATAATTTAATAACATTCCTTTCCTCATCAAGAACCTCCTCTACTCATCTTTAGAGATTTGTTCCTTTTTCACACAAATCTGTTTTGTCAGCTTTTCTTTCTTTCTTTTCTCTCTCCCTCCTTTTTGCATCCTTCTTCCATCTTCTTGTCTCTTATCACTCTTTGCAGACATTACCTTCCTGGTGCTTTGCGTTATATGCAGCTGCGTCCGCCTTCCTGGGAGAGGGCCTGAGCACTCAGCACCCTGAGTCTTTGCTGCAAAATGGAAGTGGGTCGCCACTTTGCTACTATGAGGAATCTTACGGCACATGCGTTTTCATTATTTTTGAAACTGAGAAGGAAGAGAGCCAAGCTTTACTTTTGTTTAAAGCCTCTGCCAGAAAAATAAGGTGACTCTTCAAACAGCAAGCGCACAAGAGAAACACACAGGTGCCAAGAGCTGTACCTGGTACATGGTTGCTCCACAGGCTTTTGCATTCTGGGACAGCATACAGGATTTAGCAAGATGAAATGTCAGAGTTTTAGGAGAGACACTGGCTCTTGAACTATTATTGCGGTTTGGCTCTGGAATATCCCCCAAAAGTCTCATGTATTTTAATGTTATGGATTGTCTATGGAACCAAGTGCTGTTGGTGGATTGGGGTCTAGTCTGGAAGGGTGGATTACAGTTAAGTTAGAATTAAAGGCATGTAAGGAATCACGGTGTGTAGTGGCCACAATCTGTAGTCTAATGTGTGTGTGTGTGTGTGTGTTTGTGTGTGTGTGTGTGTGTGTGTGAAGAAATGTCTTGGGACACCCATAAGATACATAATGAGGATAATATACTTACATAAACACTAAAATGTATTTTTAAAATTTTTTTCATGACATCATTTAAAAGAAAAAGTAGCCTGGATGCAACAGGCCTAGGACATGCAGTGGTGGCTACATGATGTGGCTTGCAGCCTGACCCATTCTTAATATTCTAACAAGATTATCGGACTTAAACATCTCACTGGGTCTTGTTCCCATTGAGTGGGTCTCATTTCCTACAATATTCTGCTCTACAGATGCCAACTTGTTGGTAGGCAGACCAAATTGCAAAGATCGATCTTGGGCAATTTAATCCTTATATCTAAATTTGTTCAGTCAGTTCTCTCTCTTGTTTTCTCTCATTAGTTTAATTAGCAGGGAGTAATTAGGAGCCTATCTTCCTATTAATATTGAGAAATTCCACACAGGAATTGTGTGTTGTGCTGTTGAGAGAGTGCTCTGAGGTGTTGCAGGCCCTAGCCACCGGAAAAATGGCTCCATTCTATTTTTAATTCTATAAATCTAGATCTTTTTTAATTTAACACATGTAAATATAATACAAAGTTCACTTTATTTGAGAAACTCTTTTGGGTGTTATATTGTTATTGACTCATTTATTTCTGATAACAACTCTGTAAGTAGCACTTTTATTTTTTATGGTAGAAATGAGAAAACAGAGACATAGTGAGGTAAAGTAATTCCCCGATAGTCCCACAGCTAATAAATTTATAAGTAAAGCTGATAAGTTTCAACCTTAGTCCTTTTCTTACTGTCTATACCAATATTTCATGAATCAGTTCTCCAGTCAAGATGCATATGAATACATTTGATTTGAATTATATTTTTCCATTTTTCAATAAGTAAATTTTCATCATTTTTTAACCTTTCTTTTTCTTCAGTACTGGACATGTTACCCGCAGCTTTTGCGTGGGATTCATCCCCCAATCTTTAAAATCTTTTATTATTTGGGACATTGAGGAACAGCACACAGTTAGAATGCTTGCCTAGGAAGCACAAGGCCCTGAGCTGTATTCCCCAGCGCCACATAAACCAGGCATGGTGGGCTTACCCCTGTAATCCCAGCAATGGGGAGGCTGAGGCAGACAAATTCTCTTGTGTTGAGGCCAGTCTGGCTTACATAGTGAGTTCAGGGCCAGCCTGGCCTACAGAACAAGACCCTGTCTCAATAAAATAAAATAAAATAAAATAACCCAAATTTTATTCTTTGTTCATTTGTTTGAGTCAGAATCTACTAAAACCTCTACATCAGACTGGGCTCACGCACATAACCTCTTATCTCAGGTTGTGCTGGCGAAAACATCATGGCTTCATGTTTACTAGACAAGGGCTCTACCAATGAAATAATCTCTTAAACCAAATCTTATATAGAGTAACCTAGAATGAGAAAAAAATATCATCATGGCAAAACCATCAGTGTTAAAAAATTATATTTTAACAATGTTATATTCTTAGCAATATTTGCCAAAATGCTGTTAAAATTATATACTTTATATTAATATCTGCAATTACCATGTAGGATTTTCCAAATATAAAATCCATTTAGCCTTTTGTAAGAGTAGAATTGCATATATATTAAACTTTAATTCATTTTTAACTAAGTTCTCTGTTAACACTGAATAAGCATAGATCTGGTTTGGCTCTCAAAGGCATTGTTTTCAAGGACATTAATTTAGTCATCGAGCATAGTACTTTTTCAGTTTGGTAAGAAACGTTTAACTGTTCACTTCTCATCTGAGAGTTCATGAGTTGTCAAGTGATTTTTTCATACGTAGATTTATAGCTCACACAAAGTAATATAAAATCATCCTAAAACTTACCTGAATTTAATTGACAAGTTTAATTCCTTTGACTTCTGAAAACCTGGGTAAAAAAATAAATTGGTTTAAAGATAAGCATTTGGGGTTAACATGCATTTCATATGAAGTTATAGGGTTACTGTACCTGTGTCACAGCAAAAGTCTGAATTAATCCATTCATTTAAACAAAATTAAAAAAAAAAACGAAATAAACCTACACTATTCTGGTAACAACAACAAAAAGAAAAACATTCTGTCCTTTGAGGAGCCATGGAAGACATGGAAAATGATCGTTCATTCTTTTTGTGCAATGACTCACGTGATGACATAATTTAATGCTAAAGTGTAACGTTGTATTGGGAGCTAGACATGTCAATAGCTCTATGATTCCCAGCTACTCTCTCCAGTCACACAGATTGCTAAACTGCAAATTTCTAAAGACCTCAGAACCAAATGTTTTGCAAGTGACCCAATGTTGTAATATCTTTAAAGAAAGCATCAAAAAGAAGTATAATCATCAAGGAACACATGCCGTGAATGTGACAAAATACAAACCACTTGTTCCTGGGCTTAACCTTCTCCATAATCTGGGCCATTTTAATTTGAATACCAGAAACCTGTCCTTGTCTCAACTGTTACAACATGAGGTTCTCACCCGAAAGTGCCATTTTCTTTCTCAAAATATTACACTCTCAAAACAACCAATATAAGTTTAATGGTTTTGCTTTCTGGTCTGTTTTGCATTTTAATAAAAGCAACATTTTCCCATGATTTGACTTCAATCTAGAGAAAAACATTTTATTTCTCTCAAGTTTTTCTTTCTTGATAAAAATAGATGTGGGCGTCATGTAGATGCTGTGAATTCTTAGACAATTTTGCCTAGTGGAAAAAAAAAAAGAAAAAGAAAGCACTCCCACACAGACGATGATTGGTTGTGAGATCCTTGAGACAGTAGGTCACGTCTTCTCATCTTTATATATTTTGCCTTTGGATTTGCACTGTTTCCTAAAGAAGGCATGATGAACAAGTAGATGCATTGAACAACCATTGTTCAAGGATTACCAGCTGCCCTGCAGTACTACGAACAACTGGTCCAGAATATTTTTCATAGTAAATAGATAATTTTTTGTTTTATGATGAATACCCCAGGACATCTCACAGTATCTTATTCATAATGATAAACCACTCACAGTCTGATAAATAATAAGTGCAGAATGGCTATCATACAATGTAAACTATAATTTAAAATATGAACCACAGGAATAAAGAACACATTGACAAACTCTGATTTTCTCAGTGTAAGTATATTTTTAATAAACAAGTCATTAGCCTTTATTATGTGTTAGTGAGTGGACTAGATATTGATGCATGGGGTCACTCATTTACTATTTCTTATAACACTTTTAACAGATACGGCAACCTTTATTTCAACCTTTTGAGGAAACTTGGCTTAGTGTGTAAAATAGGAGTAAGCCTGAGTTTTGAATCTTGTTCACTTGAGTCCGATTCTTGTTCTGTTTGCATTTTCTTCAGTTGTCTCAAGAATATTAAGTGAAGGAGACTTTGTTCCTAACATTTAGAGATTCTCTTTGGGATTTGCACTGAAGAAAGGGCAGGAAGAGAACAGAAAGGGCCATTATTACGTAATCAGCTGCAGCAGGCCCAGATAAATGAACCACAATAGCACACCTGAGACAGCACTGCCCTAGATATAGTGATTAGCACAAAATGGAACAACCAGTCAAGAAAATGATGTGATTATGCTATGCGATGAGAAATTTGCAGGGAGAATTTTAATTGGCATGACACTTCTATGATCTAAAAGCTATGTTTACTTTTCCAAATGCTGTATCAGGAAATCTATAAAAACTAAGGTAGAACATGAAGTTTAAACTCCTCAAATAATTTTTTTTGAGTATTTCTAATTCTAGAGTGATCTTAGTATGTTCTCATTTTGAATTTTCCAAACTAGAGTTAAGGTTTTGCAAGACACCATGTCCAACCATCGAGGAACTTGGGTGTCACTTTTTATTTTGTTTTTATGAGAACTTTCATGTTATGTTGTATGAAGATGCTTCTGGTAAGCTGTTTTGAACAGAATATTTAATTTCCCCTGGTCCTAGGAGAGAAAGCTCATTTGGTCCACAGGAAAAGCTTAATGAGTTCAAACTCTCAGTTTTACCTGTATCTAAGTGTTCCCATTCCAAACTGCAAGGATTTAAGCTCAAAAGTGAAGAGCTAGACTCATCTGAAAGCTTCCCTACTCTTGTGTCTACAGCTTGAGGCCGGAGGGCACCAACAGTGGAAACCTGGAACAGCTCAAGCATCTAAATTCCTAATATTAGATCTGATAGTGTTTGTGCTCAGGGATTTTGCTTCAGATCTACACCTTTGTGTCTTCGCTCACAGAAGATCATGTTATTCCCAGATCCAGGTAAAATAGCAAAGATGGATGATACGTGAGTGGGAAAAATTTTATGCCCTCTAGATGAGTAAGAAGCTGTACCAGCTGGCTAGGGAAATCCTTGAATGACTGGCAGCAGTTATTTACAGCTGAGATTCAACAGGCTTTAACAGGATTAGTTCAAACCTAATGAGCCTAATTCTTGATTCTCTGAAGAGTTTATGGGTAAGTTGATTCTTCTGCAAGGAAAAAATATGTGCAGAAAAGTTGTTTTGCTGCTGGCTATCCCAGTAGCTCCTATAAAATATATTTTTGTTTTCTTTGGGGAAGCTGAAGACAAAATAATCTGACCAAGAGCTTACACCAATAAGCAACTATGGTAGAGAAAATCTAAAGGAGCACTGGAATGGCAAAGACAGTATATTTTAGAATTTTATATAGGGAAGGTATTGAAAGGGAGAGAGAAACTCAAGAGAACAAAGAAAAAAATGAAGAAATACTAGAAAACAAAGATAATGGGAAAATGAGAAAATGTGTGGACACAATTCTAATTTGGAGTGATAGGCCAAATTAAAAAAAAATCATGTATCTGGCAACTAACATTGTCTACTGGCTTTGTTTCCCATTTATAAAAAGAACTACAAACAGATTTTCAAGTTCCATAATAACATAATTAAAAATAATAATACACAAAATAAAGTGAAGATTCTTTTTCAGGTTTTTATTCTTCCTGTGAGTTCCACAAAATTAAAATGAAAAATGTGCTCAGAAAATTCTCCAGAATAAATACACAGACACTGTGTTGGTTGATGTTATCTTTAAGTTATTTTAAATAAAACATGAACATAGTAATTCAAATGCTTTATACGCTACATTTACCAGCAAATTCATTAGCAAATATAGTATATGATATTTCTAAATTTACAATAGTTACAGCTACCACAGAATGACTTATTTCTATCTTTTTAAATTCATGCAGCCATTTATCGATGAATACTCAGTTTCCATTGTGCATTAGCATGGTTCAAAACATAAAAATCACAAAGTAAATGAAAATGAGAATTATATCTAAAATAGTGCTTACTCAGTAAAAATTGTAAATAATGATTTAAAATTTCTGGTTTCACTTAACTTGCATTCTGGTCCCTAATTTCCATCAGAACTGAGAGTAGCTGCTTTTGATACATGGTCTTAAATGTATACTTAAGTCAACGTTCTTCAAAGTAAGATTTTAAAATGCAGATGATCAGTGTTTATTTGGATAACTCCCTTAAATATGGAAGCATTACTTGTTTCCAGCCATGAATTTGTACAGATACTTCTGTTGGTTTCCATCAAATTACTACTTCTATCTCTACCCTGCACCGGGACCTGCTCTCTATTGAGAACTTAACCACTTGCAACACAGTGGGATTTTAAGAAGTACACGCTTCAACAGTTTCCATTCTTTTTGAAACAATAGCCACACTTACTTCTTGCTTTTGTCTACACTGCTTTGCCACTCAAAAGCAGCTGTGCTCAGAATAATTCCCAGATGGACACGGGCTGGTCGAAGTTTCACATTGGCACTTCGGATTTTTTCAAAATCATAACAAGGAAAACATAGATCACCACCTAAGAGATATGTAATTTTGCAGAAACAATGTTTTCTACATGCCCAAAGAAAAGTCTTCAATGAGAAATTTTTCATGGAATAAGATGCCATCGTAGCTTCCTGTCATTTGAGCAGAAAAAGTGTTGTCCTCTCTATCGTAGTGCTAGAAAATGTATCCTGGGCGGGGCGTAGTGGCACATGCCTGTAATCCTGACACTTTGAGAGGCTGAGGCAGGATGATCAAAAGTTGGAGCTCAGTCTGAGCAACTTAGCAATTTATCAAGATTTTGGCTCAAAATAAAAACTAGAAAAAGAGTTGTAGATATAGTCCAATGGGAAGGTCACGGGTTCATTCCTATTATTCCACACACTTATTCCACACACACACACACACACACACACACACACAGACACACACACACACACATACACACACACACACACACACATGCACACACACACATGCACACAAGCACACAAGTATCATAGTTTTGGATAAATGAACCAAGTGTTTTATTTTTAGAATTTTTTAAAGATTTTTTTCTCAAAATCATTTCTATTGTTGTTTTCAATACTTAATAATTACATTCAATGTGATGAATTGATTGCATGTACCTACCACAGTTCAATGATTTTCACTTGTCCTTCCTCACTTTACTTTCACATATTCCTCTTTTCCTAATAATTTTACTTTAAAATGTGGTATTATTTCTCTTAGAAGACTGAGATAAGCCTCCCAGAGAGATTTAGGTGTTCCTTAAGATGTCATTGTCTGGTACAGAACTCATCAAGCTTTCCTTTCCATTTGCTTAGGAGGCCACCTAAGGGCTGAAATGCATCTTTCTCATTTCTGTGTTTTCAGTGCTTGAATTTTTTTTTTAAGGCTGGATCTCAGTGCTATGTTCTTTGAACATAGTGGGATCTCAATACACAAGTTCTGAGTGGATTTAAATGTTGTTCTTTATTTTAGACTACTCAGCAATTTTATACCCAGTAGTTAAAACCTTGTGCTTTATTTGTTGTCACTATAAAAAGCTTTGGAAGATTTTTTATAATGGAAAATTTCAAATTAAATTTCAACAGATATATGTAAAATTATTTTTTCCATTTATTATGCGGCATGTTTTGTTAACCCAGATTACTTTTTGCCCAGTGTATGTTCATGATCCATACAGTTCAGGGGCTAAATATTTGTAACGTGTATCCATGGCCAACCTAAGCATGCAATTCATCCATGTGCAATGTGAGTTGCATCCTATTTCATTCTTTTCCTAGTAAATGTATTACAATTATATCTGATATGTGGTCTAGTGTTAAACTATTTCATGCCCTCATACAAATTGAATTCATTGAAATGAAATGAGTGTTAGCTTAGGTGTAATTATAAGCTTCTTTATAACACTGGCTCTGTGCAACTGCTGATTTGAGAATCTGAGAAAGTTTGAAAATCAGCTCGCTAGGAATCAGTACAAGCCAGAAGTAACACATCACTCTCAGCATTCGCCAAACAATTGGATAACAAATTACAGAATTTTTAGTAAATACATGAAAAATATTTTTATAATTCCAGAATGAGTAATTATAGGACTGTTCCAATCACAAATGGATCTGAGGCTCAAGGATGTATGTAAGGTCACCAACACTTTTGTAATGTATCATATATGTTTTATTTTTGCTAACTCTATTATTACTTTATTGCATATATGTTGCAAAAAGATGTATTTTATTTAACATAATAATATTTATTTTAGTTAAATACTTGAAATAATACAGAAAAATAAACTGTGAATGTGAAAAGTGTTCATCATACATTGTGGTTTGGATGAGGAATGTTCCTCAAAAGCCTCATGTATTCGGATGTTGTGTAGGACTTTTGGAATCATTTGCTGTTACGATGTGGGGCCTGTTGGAAACCCTGAGGCCTGACCCAGAAGGAGTGAATTACTCCGACATGAATGGAAGTATATATATTATCTCCACACTTCCTTGGTCACTCGAGCTTCCTGTTTGCCATGCCATGAGCTACTTTCCTGTAGCTATGCCTGTGCCATATGCTTCCACCATTCCCAGCCATCAATGAATGGACTGTATGTCAGACCTTCTGAAACTGTAAGCTACAATAACTTTTTCCTCTCTTAAGTTGTATATGTTGAGTATTGTGCTCCAGCAATGTGACAGTAATTACACCATCATCCTGTTTTTCAAATATTTTTAAGATACACCAGAAAGTACCTACCAAATTTCTCTCTTTTCTACTCTTTCCATTTTTTCTTTTCCATATTTTCCTTTTATACAATTGTCTCATATGCATGAGTGGCAACATAAATTTATGCAGTTATTTATTCATTTTTTGAGGTTGTGAAGAGAACACTATTGGAAAAAATATAAAAGGAAAAAAGGAGGATAGAAGGGGAAAGAAAGGGTAAACTTTCTGTTAAACAAGAGGACCCAGAAGTGTGGGATGCCCCTTATCTTCATTATTATAGAAAAAATGCAAGTATACCTTCATTGCATATAAGTAATAATAGATACAGAATTTGCTATCTTGGGTTATTTTGCAAACTTTTCCATGTGTCGACACCTTGGTGATGAATCAACCAATGAAACTCTATTATTTTATGATTTTAGAGCTTTTTGTAACATAGAACACAAAAATAACATGCCACTAATTGTTCATGAGTGCCCCTCTCCTCTGAATCTTGTACGTGGACCCTCCATGTTCACACCGTCTTCCAAGAGCTGATTCTGCATTTCTTTCCAACACTGTGTACAATGAGGTCACGTTGGAAGATTACGCTATGCTTTGTTGTGAATATTTACACCACAGAATTTAACAACTAACTGTTTATCCCCCACACATCACTAACCATACTCTCATTAATACTAGCTCCTCTCAGATGTCTACTGTGTGTTGTGTATGGCCGTTTTTCCATTGAGGCTTTTTGAATTTATTATGAATTATTTTAATAAGCCATTACTAAGGTAAAAGATACATGGGAAATGAATAATTTGGAAAAAGCAAGTCAAAAAATTATGCAACAAGTGTGAGATAAACATTAATTTACTATCTTTCACTTTTCTCCCCATTTCTTCCTTCTCCAAACAAATGGGGTAGTTGGTTTTAGGCGAGTGGTGAATAGCAGTCTTTATAACTAGTGGCCAACATTGATCCTTTCTTACATAAAACTTTACTTTAGGAAAATAAATAAAATACTCATATAAAGATGTAAGCTTCATTTGATGCTTACTGAGAAAATTTTGTCTTCCTGTCTTCATTTTGCATCACTAAAAAGTTGTTGCATCATTGTCTCAAGAATCTGACATCTCCTGCAATTCAGTGGTGGGGATGTGGATATACGCAGCGGGATCCCATCGCCAGCAGGGAGATCTGGCTTCACGTAGAGCACGTACCCATCTGTTTCCGTGTCTTCCGCTTGTTGTTGCAAGCATGTAACATTCGTACCGGGCTCAAGAAGAAATTCCATTTGTCTGTCTTCATCGCGCACATCCCCTGTCCCGGTGAATCTTGGTAGTGCTCTGTGAGCAGGATTCTGGCTGAGAGTGAAAGGGAAACCAATTTGACCTTAGGAAGTGAATGGGAAAGTGTTTGCACGTCAGAGAAAGTTCTCAGTTAAATCCAGCATGAGAGCTATGTAACAGTAGGTCGACCTTTTAAGTGCATTCTATACCTTAAAAAGGAAGCAGTGTTGGAAGAATTTTAACTTTTTCTCACTTATTGCCTTAAATACAGAAGTATTAGAAAGAACGAGCTCCCATTTTTGGCTCTGGTGTGAAAGCCTGACGCTTTCTTGGTCTCTATTGTGAAACTATGTAAGAGTTACAGTGTCACATTCATGGGTTTCCTCATACTGTGTTAAGATGTTGCAGCTTTTGTGTGATGATTTTTGACTTGGTTGTCTAACTGCTACATATTTGAGAAATAAGTAGAAAACATGACTCGTCACAAACTCCTCTTCCTCCTCCAGATTTTCTTGCAGCTTCTCCATTATCCAGGGAGGAGTTGCTGTTAGAAATTCAGCAGAGATTCTTGGGTTTTAAAAAAAAAATCCCTCGATTCTGTTCTATTATTCAAATGTATTTGCTTTGAAAAGATGCCTATAAATTGTACACATTTATTGTATGAAAGATATTTTAAAATACAATGCATCTTGAAAGGTAACAAAAGCATTGTTTCGCATACTTATAAATTCTGTGGACAGAACACTGAAAATCGACAGTCACTGCATTATTAAAGAATACAATATGCTAGCAACTACCACAACCATTCTGTAAAACAGAACTTTTACTTTTTTCTCCTACTTAAATGTATATTTTTAAATCTATAGCTCCCAGGCTCTGTTCTACACTCACTTTTCCTAGCCCCTGGTAATCACCTTTCACTCTTCTTGAATGAGATAATTTGTCTTTTTGTTGGGATTCCACATGTGTGAGAGAGAAATATACATTTGTCTTTAGGTTCCTTGGCTGGTTTCAAATAATAGAACGTCTTCATGTTTACCTGTATTGTTGTAAATTATAAGATAGCTTTCTTCTAGTGGCTGAATAGTTTCCCTTGTTGTCTATCTATACTGGGTTTTGTTTACTCACTCATCTGTAATTGCAAAGTCAGGCGATTTCAACTATTATTAAGAGTGTTACAATAAAGACACTAGTGCAGATATTCGATCAGGCATGTTATTCTTTCCTTTTTTTAGAGAGTACAATTATTTTCACCATTCTTATTCTGATGACTTTTAGTAATTTTTAATTTGTGCCTTATATTCTACTCACTATTGCCCATTTCTAGTTGAGATATGACATATGCAAACAATATGCCACATCTATGCCTTTGAACTCTATGCTTACCTCTTTGATCTCTTACAAAGGGCTCTTGTTTGACTCTCTCTCTCTCTCTCTCTCTCTCTCTCTCTCTCTCTCTCTCTCAGTGAGTCTCTGACATCCAGAAGAACAGTGCATTTATTACTTCCAATAAGACCCCACATTCTTATTACTACCCTATAGAATTGCATTAAATGTTTTGAGCTGCCTCACCACGCTGTCAAGTTTTATTACACTTATGGTCACCTAAAAGAACCAAATAATCTTCGCATAAGCTACTGCCAAGTGTAATTTTCTTTAAGACTTGGTTATAACCCATCAATCTAACACCATAATGTTGATGTATTTTAATGTTTCTTCTATCATGTAGCTTTCTTTTCTAGATCTAGCAGAATATACAGTTTATATATTATGTATTTTCCACACTCACGCTTTGACATCTATATTATGACTGTTTATACAAGTTAATGATGACTGTGTTTGAATAAAAGACCAGGGACCAATTTCTGAAACACAGTTTTGCATATATGTTTTGTTTTACTTTTAAGCTTAAATTATCTTCTATCACTTGCAAAACTATCTGATGGAAATATCAGTCACTCTTTATGTTATTACAGTGTTATATCATTTGTTTTCAAATTTTGAAGCCATCTTGCATCTTTCACTAGTATTTGACAATTCGCTGTATATTTTTAAAAATGAAATGAAGATGTCAGAACTTTCGTATAACTGACTAGCTCACTGTAGATCTGTTCATCAATGCACTGTGCATTGAAATCTGATACAGCCTTTGGCTGTGATTCAGAGTCTACCAAGCTTAACAGGATTTTGCAGTTATATTTCTTGATTTCTAGGTTGTAAAACCTCCCTGGGCTTTTTTATCTCGATTTTATTTCAATCTTCTTACTCAAAGTTCTTGAATTTTGATTGTGGCCTAAGTCTAATGACAGAGGCTGGGATCGACATTGTTCATTATCAAAGCGCATTTAAAGACCACCCGTACCATGCCCCAGTGGGTCAAAGCCAAGTCAGATTTGCTGTCTGCCACTCTTTGTCTCCACGCTCACCTAGTGCCACGCCTTGCAAAGCACCTCTAACCATGCGCTTGCTTGCCTTGCTTCCTTGGACAGCCCCTGCCCAACTCCACTGCTGCTGTGCAGGCTCTGTGCTTGTCTTTGGAGGGGAAAGAGGCATACGGGGCGAGAGCGCAACACCCCGTCCTGGTAACCTGCTTAAGTAACTACTTCCTCTTGGCTCGGTCTAATGTCTTAATCCCATTTTTTTGAAACAGGTTTATTATTTACAACATTTTTGTATGATTTGTATTATTTTTCTGAACCCTTTTCTAATACTTTCTATTTCCATTCTGTCGTCTTCCTGGTTTCGTGTTTTGCTCTATCACGTGGCCCTCATTACCATGTCTGACTTGCTCCTTGTTAACCTCCCTAGCTTTCCCAGAGATCTCTTTCCTGCCCAGACCAGCGACTATCTCTGCCATCAGAATCTCTAGACCTTGGATTCTGGGTCACTAGCTACCTAGTGTGGGGGGTGAGGGGTCTATTTCTACATCGAGAATTCAAATTCTTATGCTAAGACTCTGTAATTTACGTTGTTGCTGCCAAAATTCTTAACTACTTAGAATTCTCCAAAGCCAGGAAGGCCTGACAGTTCACTGCTTGTTACGGTAGTCTCATCAACACTGATGTTTGTGCACGGTGAGTTCCTGAGTCTTTCTGGTGTCTGCAACCCTCCATTTTGGCAGCCTTAGTGTTCTTTCCCAATCTTAAGCCAATTATTACGTCATCTCCTACAAGTTACTAGAATTAAGTGGAGAGGAAGTGTGTAAATTTTGTGCTCTTCAAGGTGCATGTCACCTGCTGCTTCTGTAAAACACTCTCCTCTCTTATCATAGAGGAGTTAGTTATATATTATCCATGAGTCTCAGGGGAAAAAAGCACTTAGGAAAAGAGTGGCTTTACATGTTTATGCCTTCTACTGGATTATAATTCTGACATAGAAGTCCGATGGCTGTTAAGTCATATAAACATTTTTTTTTCAGTATTTAGCACTTGTCAAACACCATGCTTAAAAAAAAACCATGTAAACTAAATACAGAATGTCGTAAGTTTTGTGTCTATAGACCACTAGATTTTGTTCCTAGTATAAGTATCATTATCTAGCTTAAATATTCTACAAAAGTTTATTGCATGAATTACTTTGTTGAATAATTGACTAAAGATTTTAAGAATCTGTTCCCTGGGAGAATGATGTTCTCTCTGGATAATATTAGGAAATAAGCAAAACAGAAAAACAGAATTATATTGAAGTGGTTTTAAAAGCTAGAACTAGGAACATTGCTCATCATAAAGGAAATCACTCTAAGCCAGGGACTATTGTAAGATAAAACAATGAAATATATCAATTCAGACTTGTGGTGTATGTAGGCTGTCTCTACCACTCAGCTTTATTGTTACAGCTAAAAGGCAGATGTAGACACTACTGAAGTAGACGATTACAGCTATTATGACCGTTACAAGGATTACGTCCAGTTGAAGAGATTAAAAACATCCAGGACAGAATTTATACCTGTGTGTGAATGACTTGTGGGGGAGGACACCCACACCCCACCCGGGACATGTGTGGTCCAACTGACCACTTGACCTAAATAAAAAGACAGAAGAAAGACAGTTAAGGCTTTTTCTTGAAAATCTCTAGCCTTAGCGATTGTCTTCGAATTTCACCTTGTCCTCCTCTGCATGTTGCCAATCTCCATCACAGAGTGGCTGCAATCTCTGGTCCAGCCATTGTTTTTTGAAATATGGCAGTCCACAGCGTACTGAATCTGGTGTTCTTCTGCCTCACAGTTGAGGTAGTGTAGGCCACTACTTTGGAATCTCTCTCCTCAGACCTGTAAGCCTCCAAATAAACCTTCTCATTTATAATTCCTGCCAATTCTATCACTGTAAGAACCTGAATCAATACAACTATATTTCAATAAAATTTTATTTATGGATCTTGAAAACACAATATTTAAAAAAGTCAATGTGTCATTGAACATTCTGGGTTTTTTTTTTTTATAATTCTTTCTGAACCATTTTGAGATCATTCAGTTTGTGAGGCTTACAAAACCAAGTGTTGGTAGAATTTGGCCGGTGTGCTCTAGTCGACTAATCCTGGATATAGGTATGTCTGTGTTTCTTCCAAGAATGCTTCTTGTATAAAGATTAAACTTAATTTATTGATATGAAACTTTTGAAATTTCTGCTAATAAAATTTTTATACCTACTTCAACTCTTAATTTTTTATTATTTATTTATTTATTTATTGAGATAGGGTATTTCTCTATAGCTCAGGCTGGTCCTGAACTCACTATGGTTGGCCTTGGACTCATGGCAATTCTCCTGCATCAGCCTCCCAAGTGCTGGGATTACAGGCATACACCACCACGCCTGGTTTATGTGGTGCTGGGGAATCAAACTTGGGCACTTAGCACTTGAGTGAGCATTTGTTAGGCAAGCACTTTAAGCACTGAGCCATTCCCCCAGCCCTTCAACGTTTTTACTCTCGATTTTTTCCCCATTTTATTGATATGTATACATGCAAAATCTAAGGTTTTAATATTGAAAATGAAAAAGAGTAGTAACAATTTTTAATACTGGATGAAGCAAAATGTCACAGCACGTTGCAGGAGTATGCAAGCTCACATCCTGGCTCACCTCAGGAATCTGTGTTAGCTATTTGTCAGATTGTCTTTCAATCTTCCGATTTAGCCCAATTTTACAGGCAATTTATTAGAAAACATCTGGTAAAGTTTAATAAAATTCAGCTATATTTTGACTAGCTTTAAAGTTTGTGCAACATTTGCATAACAAAATAAATTGCCTAGAGTCACACAGGAGGCTGCAGTTGAGGCAGCTGTGTTGGGTCCTTTGGGTTTGGGTCAGTCTCTGCCTTAACCTTGAACTGTCTATGTGAGCATTGTACACAGTGCTATGTGTCAGACTATTGTGCTTGAGTCAATTACCTAATTGAATTGCGGTTATTTCTGAAAGTGCAACAAAACTGATATTCAAGTGACTGGTACTTCTAGAGAGATTATAGGATATAGGCTCCTCCAAACGATCTTAGAATCCAAATAACTCCAAAAACAAATTGATTGCCATTTCCTTCATTCTTTCCTTTTTGGTCTTTCAATCTCTCTGTTTTCTCTCTTGGTCATTGTGAAAGCCACTATAGACAGTGTAAACAACTGTAAACAGTGTTTTGATATAGTTCTACAACTAGGTAACAGGGGAGATTTGAATCACGGGCTATACTTTACCAACCCTGAGGTGAACAATGTGCTGTGATAGTTAGATCTTTTGAACATTTTTGAACTTAAATTCAAAATGTGACATTGCTTTTACAGCAAAACACATCAGATTGAGTTACAGTTAAAGATTCATTGTAATGGAGCAAAATCCTTTCAAAAATTATGCACTGTCTCTCTGTTTATCTGTTCTTTATACCAAACAAGATGTCCTGTTAAACTCATTTCATGCACACTCATTTCACAGATCCTGCTTAAGATTGTGCATGTTTCTTTGCAGAAAAATCTAGAATGAAGTGTGAATTTTTTTTGCAAGGGCAGAGCACAGGCTCAATCACACCGTGTTATGTGATGATTGTTTCATTTTCAATACTCTCAGGTTTGACCTGTGCCATACTGCTTATGCCTTATCGTATGCTGGCTGAATCAGACTGTGTTTTCTTTTCCAGGCTCTAGTTTTAAGTTGATAAAGTCTGCAGATCAGTGGCAGATTTACACATGCTGTTTGTCCACCTGGTGCTTATTCAAAACAACAGCTTCTCCCAGAGTGGACGCTTGAAAGCGAGTGTGTTTATTCATTCTGATGTAGACAGATCCCCTGTGCTACTACCTTTCTAATGTCTGTAAATAATTCTTTGGCCTAACGTAAGTGGAAGCCTAAGGCGTTTTTCCTGTAACCAGGAAGTGCTTTGCAATCCTGAGCAGTTCTATGTAACAGTTCACAGTGTACACTTGAATGTGACTTCCTAGAAACTAGTACAAATATTTGTTGGATTCCTATTATATATCATTTCCTACATTTATGTTTGTCACACTTTTTATATCATTTAATCATTGTAAACAACCTGTATGTAGAAAATGTGAATCTCAACTAGACCAGAAAGAACAGAGTTCTACAGAAGGTAATAAAATTTCCTAGG
This sequence comes from Ctenodactylus gundi, assembly GCA_004027205.1. Taxonomy (NCBI): domain Eukaryota; kingdom Metazoa; phylum Chordata; class Mammalia; order Rodentia; family Ctenodactylidae; genus Ctenodactylus; species Ctenodactylus gundi. The sequence goes on along the minus strand of PVKB01003898.1, from coordinate 77,212 downwards.
TTTTATGAGTGGCAATTGGGCAGCTCTAACATATACTAACAAAGACTGGAAATTCTACACTAGAATGAGACACACCAGGATTTCAGGGCTTGGCACAAACTTACCTCCTTGTGTGACGTTGCCTGGTTATTTGTCTTTCAAGTTCTATTTCCCCTCATGAAATGTAGAGGAATGATGATATTTAAAACACATAACAAACCTCACAGATAAGATACTTTAAATAATTTCTAACTGAACAGTATACTAATTTAATAGTATACTCAATAAATATTAGTGGCTATTATTAAAGGAACCAATTGAGCATGCGTGTCCTTCTTCTCATGATATCATGCCCCCAGCCCTTCAAACATACAGCACTTAATACTTCTTTAACATGGCTATTGTGTTTTCATTCACATTTGTGTGTTCTGCTAATTACTGACAAAATGAGATTCTTCAGTGCAACGTCTAAATTCAAATGTGTATTGAGCCAAGCAGGTAATATAATTGGTTCAAGTTGGCTAACTGGGTTTAAAAACACAACCCAACCATATGTTGCTTTCAAGAGACACATTTCAAGCCTGAAGATGAACACAGACACAAAATTAAAGGATGGAATTCTATGCTCCACTCAACTGGGGGGAAAAAAGCAGGAGTAGCAATACTCTTTGTTAACAAAGTGGACTTTAAGCCAAAACTGGTCAAAAACACAAAGAAGGTCGCTTCATTCTTATATAGGAAACAATGCAGCAAGAGGAACTGACAATCATAAACTTTTATGCCCTGAACAGTGGTGCGCCCAACTACACAAAACAAAAGCTACTGGATTTCCATAAAAAACCCCCATAAACTCCAACATTGTACAAGTGGTGGACTTTAACACCCCTCTATCCCAAGAAGACAGGTAAACTAGACACAAAAACAGTGGACATAGCAGATTTCAAGTACATCATAGAAGAAATGGATCTGACAGACATATACAGAATTTTTAATCCAACAAAAACAGAATACACATTTTTCTCATCCACTCATAGAACACTCTCCAAAATAGACTACAGTCTAGGCCATAAAACAAGCTTAAACAGATTCAAGAAATTTGATACAATCTCATGTACCTTGTCAGATCACAGTAAAATAAAACTAGAAATCAACTATAACACAAACAAAAGACAGAGTGCAAATCACTGGAGACTGAATAGCACTCTCCTAAATAAACATTGGCTTACAGAAAAAAATCAAGGAAGACATAAAAAGGTTCACAGAGACAAACAACAATGGCAGCACACCACAACACAACCTGTGCACACAATGACGGCAGTGTCAAAAGGAAAATCCATTTCCATAAATGCACACATAAAAAACTAAGCAAGGCCAAATAAATAATCTAACCTCACAGGTCAAGGCACTAGAAAAACAAGAGCAAGCCAACCTCAAACCTAATAGAAGAAATGAAATTATAAGGATCAGACCAAATAGTAATGAAATAGAAACTAAGAAAAAATAGAAAACAGAAATAAAGCAAAATAGTTCGTTTAAGTTGGTTGGAAATAGGTAGATATATTGTATATGTTTCTGAGCTGGTGGGTCCTAGAATATACATACTCCATAATGTCAATGTAACAGAAAAGATGCAACTTAATTCCAAACAGTTGTTGGCAGAAAGAAACACAGACTTGAATTGTTACATAATTCCATTTTTAAATCCAGAGCAAAACTCTGATTTCTTAGGTGAAGTATGCCACTTTTAAGATTTCATTTCTCAAAAATGTTACAATAAGCTATGTGATGACCTATTGTTGCTGTAATTCCAGCTATCTTCAGTGCTGAAGAAAAAGTTGTAAGTTCAAATCCAGTCTGAGCAATTTGAGTATTCAGTGAAACCTTGTCTCAAAAAGGAAAAACAAATGGGTGAGAATGTAGCTCAGTTTGAAGGTCTTGGGTTCCATCCCAAGATTTTAACCAAGTCACTTTGTCAGTTGCTAACCTGTGGCTGTTCCAAGCCCTTTGTCATCCGCAGTTCTGCATCTTCTTTACAGCATTTGCAACCAGCCTTATGGAAAAGACTCAACATGTGATACAAACTAGAACTTGTTTTGCTCTGGTAGGTTTTGTTTTATACTTTTCTTTCAAAACTTTTTAGCATTTGCCCCTTTAAATTCTACATGTGCACAACTTCTAAGACAGACATTTGGTCCAGTGTTTTAAGATGTTAATCATCATCTACCAAAAAAGATAAAGTTAAACAGAACAATAGACTTCAGACAAACTTGGCCTGATGACTATTTCTTCTAAACCTCTCTGGGATGCAACCCTGACTCAAATTCTCACCTGTTCCTCTTCACGGGAGGACCAATAAGGCCAACAACCAGAACAGCATTCTGCTGATGAGGAATGCAGTAATTGGCTGGCAGCGGCTTCAGAAAGCCAAGACGGAATATGCAGAGAACACGAGAGCTACATCAAAAGTATGATGGTGTCACTTGTGTCAGCCTTACTAAAAAGAAATAGAGTCAAGAGGTTGGAAAAAGGAGTTCATATGCACAAGTGCCTGATGCTAACTGCTCACAAAAGAATCTGACAAAATCAACGGGTTATTCTGACTCAGTTCCAGCACAGTCTAACCTGCCAGTAGAATTCAACTCTGTTCAATTTCTTGAACACGCTGGAACATTTTGTCCTGGCCAGACTATAAGATGATGATTTGAACAACAACCCCAACCCTCCTCCAGCTTTGAACAGCTTAATACAAAGCTCTTTTTCAGGCACTTTTTTGGTAAAGACAGCTTCTTATAACAGAGATTGTCTCGTGAATATTGACACTTGAGCCTACTTTATTTCATTTTCCTTCAGGTGCACTCCAAGTGTGGACCACAATTCACGTGCTCCCCTGGGAATGATGGTCATTCTGTTTAGGACGTAGCATATGGCCCTTTCTCCCTAAATGGTAGCTCAGAAAAGCCAAAAGCAGGGTCCCACTTTGTTGCTTCTCAGCAGGAAGTAGTCAAAGATGGCCCAAGCCATGAAATTTTTTAAGAGTAATAATTGCTATTCCATAATCCTGGGGAAAAAATGACAGCCAGGTAGAGAGACATGTCCTATGAGCCCATGTGCTCTGTGACTCCAAGTGTCCTCTTGACTGGAATCTCACGGGGGGAAGCCTACTCACATCTCATCTGGGCCAGGTCTACTGTAGTGAGTTTGCTGTGAGTCCAAGGCCAGCCTGGGCTTCATAGTGAGTCCATAACCAGCCTGAGCCACAGAGCAAGACCCTATCAAAAACTAAAATAAAAGTAAACTTCTACCCTTTTCTTTAAATAAAACTACTATCATCCTAACACAGAAAAACATTTCACGACACACCAGTGAGAAGCACAGAGAGATTTACTAGGTAGTGTTTAAGTCTTCTCAGGACAACAGAGAGTTGTGAGCTAGTTTTTACCTGAGGATCTCACTGTGCTGTTTTTCTCTGTCCTGGAACTTCTGAGATCAGTTGATTTTTCTTGCCTCAGCCTCTTGAGTAGACAAAAGTATTGGTATGTGCATTCATGCTTGGCTTGAGATCCGTTAACCTTATAAAATGTGGTTCAAAAAGTAAAATAGGGATGGATTTTATAAATTTGCAATGAACGGGGGGAGTCTGGAAGACCGATGGAGCAATTGCACCATGCTGTGTGGCGCTGTCGAGGTGGTGGCTGTGTCCTTACCCATTTGTCCAAGCCCATGGAGTGTGCATCACCAGAAGGGAAACCCGAAGTAACCTGTGGAGGTGAGGGGTTGTGATATCAGCATAGGTTCCTCCATCATCGTGCCCAAGGAGCGCTGTGGGTGGGGTGAGAGTCAGCGTGGCTGAGAGTGAGCAGGGGTGAATGGGAAATCTACGTCTCTTTTCTCCTGCACTTAAAATTTCTTTAAGGAATAAAGTCTATGTAAACATTAGTTTCGCTGACATTTTTATACAGCCATTAGAGGAATATCCCACATTGCACTTCTGTTGGGCAGGGCCGGCTACGTCAGACCTGATCAGTCCTTAGCTCTGCCCTGCACCGTGTATACATCAGAAACAGAAGGACTGAGTTGGAATCCAGGCTCTGAGAGTGTGGGGGTATTCCAGGGCAGCCCAGGGAAAAGAAGGAAGGGCATGGACAGAGGTAAGCAGAAAAGCAATGGAGATGTCTGCTCATCATACGAAAAGATGTTCAGCCTCATTTTGGGAGAAGACAAATGAAAACTGAGATTTCAGTCTCACTATGAGAGTAGCAAAAATTTAAAAATGTTGACAACCTGCTGTCCCGGTGACACTCTGGGGAATAGATGCTCTCTGACCTCAGTGACATGAAAGCAAAATTAAAGAAATTCTGTGGAAAGGACTTTGGCAAAACCACCTCTGCATTTGCTGCTTCAGTCAGTGACTCTGCTCCTAGGAATATATCCCAACATAAAATAAAAAAATAATACAAAAGACACCTGTCTAAGGCTCATTGCAAAGTTAGCTGTAAGTGTGAAAGCCTTTCCACATTTACCCACCAACAATAGGGGGTTGTTCAGTAAACAGTGGCATGTCTATATTATGGGATTATATGCAACCATGAAAAGTATAAAAGCTGTGTGTGGTGGTGCATGCCTGTACTAATAATAAATTCAAAGTAAACTTTCAATATAGGGCTAGAGATGCAACTCAGTGTTACAGTGCTTGCCTAGCATGCACGAGGCCCTGGTGTCAGTCCTTAAAACTGGGGAAAGAAAGAAAAGGAAGGAGAACCATTTCCAAGATTACTAAGGAAGGATTTCCAAAATATTTTAAGTGAATAAAAATTAAATGGAGAATGTGTGTACAGTCACCCATGGTAGGCCCAGGAATGCCCAGAGATACTGAAATCCAAGGGCGTACAGTCCCTGTGGTAAAGTGACACGGTCTCTGCTTACTACCTACACATGACTGCCCATATACTTCAAATCAGCTCTCGGTTATTTATAATACCTAATATCATGGAAGTAGCTACTATACTGTATTATTTAGAAAACAATGCCAAGAACAAAGTCTGTACAGGTTCAGTACAGATGCAATTATTTTTTCTACAATATTTTTTATCTCCTTCTGATTGAATCCACAATGTAGAAACTATGGACATAAAAAACTGATGGTAATAAAGCATACTACAATAGTTTTTTTAAAAGCATGAGATACGGCACAGTAATTAGAGCACTTGATCAGCAAGCTCCTGAATTTGATTCCCCAGCACCACATAAACCAGGCATGGTGTGCATGCCTGTAATCCCAGCACTCAGAAAGCTGGTGCAGCAGTAGGATTACCATGAGTACTAGGCCAGCCTGAGATACGTGGTGAGTTTAGGACTAGCTTGGACTATATAGTGAGACTCTGTCTTATATAAATAGATGAATGGAAAGACGGATAGATAGATAGATAATTAAATTCTGTTTTTAGTAGAAGGACAGCTCAGCTTTTTGTTTAAAATTATTATCTAGAGCAGGAAGGGGGTGGCTGGAGAAATAGTACAGTAGTTAGAGCAGTAGTCTAGCAAGCATAAGGCCCTTCATTTGATTTCCCACGCAGGATGGTGCTCAACAGTAATCCCAGCACTTCGGAAGCTGAGGCAGGAGGACTGCTGTGAGGACCAAGGCAGTCTGGGCTACAATAGTAAGTTCAGGACCAGCCTGGACTGAAGAGCAAGACTCTATTTCAAATAAAAGCTGGAGGGAGGGAGGGAGAGAGAGAGAGAGAGAGAGAGAGAGAGAGAGAGAGAGAGAGAGAGAGGAGGGAGGAGAAAAGATAGAAAAGACAAGAATAGAGCTGGATATTCTTGGAATGTGCCTTATTTTGTGAATTTGACTTTGAAACCTGCTATGTCTTCTGAAGAGGCGAATGAAACACAGGGCACTAAATCATAAATGAATTAAGCAGCTGAGGAGGTCATAATAGCTGAATGGGTGACTAAGAGACAGTGACCAGATGGAGAAAGAGGCTCATAGTGACACGCCTTGAGGGTCATATCTGGTCCCCGACCCTTTCGTCCTTAGTACTCTTTCCCCGTGTTCCATCTGCTACGCACTGTGATCTGTTCTTACCTAGTTCGCCCTTCCACTGTGATGTTTCTGCCCTTGAACCTGTTGACTATGGGCTGAAACCTCTGAAGCCATGGGCCAAGGTAAATTTCACCTCATGTAAGTTTTAGTTGCCAAGTACTTTGTCCCAGCAAGAGGAAAGCAGACCAATAAAAAATGGCAAACTTTGAAAATATTTTAGCTACCCTTGTTGCAGTCATCAGTTTTTAGGGCAGATAAGACAAATTTGTTAAATTTAGGCTTAATGGTATGGATTACATTTAAAGTGTCTTCCCCCAAAATGTCCCATTTGAAAGGGGGGCAGGCTACTGGGGGCAAGGCATAGAATAGGATAATCTCTTCCGGATTTCTGGCCATCATTGGGAATAGCTCCTTTTCACCAGGCTGGGTCCTCCTGTCTTAGAGACAGCCAACTTTGTAGTGAATTCTCTAAAAACTGTGCACTAAAACAAGATTCTCCTTTTTTAACTTGTGTTGGGTGGTGGGGAAGTGACTGAGCTAGCCTGGAACCTTTTAGTAGCAGTTTTTGGACAGTGCATTGGCAGCCCCACCTCAAAGTGCCTGTTATAATGGTAACAAAGAAACGGACTACTGATGAAGATACATTACTAATTATTTCTCTCTTGAATGGTCTTATTAACCAGGAATAACAAATTCTGTGTTGTCTTTTCCATTTTCTTCTGGACTGTTCAATTTCTACATCTATGTGTTGCTCATTGCAGAGGACAGACTCCCCTTTTTTTTTTTTTCCTGTGAGCATGCTTCCATCAAAATTTTCTTTCTGTGTCTTAATTGTCACTGTTTATTGCTGGTGTGATTATCCACATGTAAATTTAGTAAGCATATTGTATTGCTTTGGGTTCTTACAAAAGGCAGACTTTACAGAAATTATAACAAAAAGGACCTATTTGGAAGGCTCACAAGTCTGAAGACAGAGATAGACCAAGATGGCGGCCTGCATGTGTGAGAGCTGGAAGGTCCAATGGCTGCACCACTCCAAGATGGAACATCCATCTAGGAGTGCAGGACAGCCAGTGAGAGTCTGATGTGGATCTCAGTTGTTTGAAGAACAAAGGCAAAGGGTAGAGACTGAAGATCAGTGACTGAAGATTGTCAATGGGCAGACAGGCACAAGTCAAGACTGGAGTGAATCTGTGATGAAGATCTGTGGCGTGTAGCATGTTGGTGTCCGCAGACAATTGGAAAGTGAGAGCTTTCTCAGAGGAAGAAGCTATAACAATCTTTCTTTTTCCTTTCTTTTATGCAGTTTGAGGTCCCAGTTGAGCCTCCCATATCTAGATGGGTTTTTCTTCTCTCATTGGCCCACAAATCACTCACTCATACTCTAATACAGGCTGGTTCTTAATTGCTTAATGTAGGCATGGTTCCTAAACCCTAATCCAGGTGTGGTTCCTGATTACCTCAAATTGACATCATCTTTCCAATGATCGCACATATGCATGTGTTTGGTAAGATATTCTTCAGTTTAGAATAGTTATTTATTTAAGTAAAGATTGACCAATTATAGATAAAAATGTCAACTAATATTTATGAGAAAATGGCTATATAATATCATCTTAGTTGAGCACTACAAACTTGGAAAATCAATATTAGAGACTTAGCTTTATATATTAAAACAGAAAAAAAAAAAAACAGATGAACAAAATCTCTGGATTTCAGACACAAAGCAAATGCCCCAAGCCAGTGGCTCTGTATGCAGTATAGTTTGATTGTAAAGCCAGAGTCTCTCACTTTAAGCTTCATACTCTGATACAACAACCTGCCTCTCAAAAAGCAAAATGAAACCCTAAGAACCATATTTGGACACCTTTGAGTCCTCACTCTTAAAGTAACAAGCAAACAAACAAAAAAGAATAAGTGGACCAAATAGTTTTGTCATTCTCAAGTTCAAAGAAGTAAGGTTTACTTCTCTTCTGCCTTTGATGGACAACCTGGACCAGAAAATTGGGTAGTGTTTGTTTAGAGAACTGTAGCAGCTGAGGTGTGGAAGCCATGATGGTCCTTAATTGGAAAACAGGTGGAGGGACAGTAAGGTACCAGTGTCTGGGTGTGTGCATTGGAGATAAATGTGAGAACATCACTGGTCTCTGGTGGTTTCAATAACTCAAAACATGAGAAAAATGCCAAAGTCAAGTTGCAGACAGTAACTGGTGGGAGTTAGAAAAAATGTGTAAAAATTAACATAAAAGTCTCAAAAAGAAAAAAAAAAAAGGAAACAGACTGAGTGGTCAGTGTTACCCGTGATTTCTCTGAGTTCCATTTAGTTTGACAGCTACTTGTGTTCATGGATTAGGTAGGCAGGTTATGGGTCAGAAAGCTAGGAAAACATGGATTCTGATGTCATTATTGAAGGGGGTTGAGTGCTCTGGAATTCCAGCATCAAAGAAACCAAAAGAGCTTGCTGTGCAAGTTCAAGGCCCCGAGTTTAATTCCGCAGCACCAAATAAAGCAGGTGTAATCCTAACACTTGGACAGCTGAGGCAGGCACATTGTCCTGAGTCCCAGGCCAGCCTGGGCTACACCAGTAAATTCAGGACCAGACCGAGCTACAGAGCAAGAACTTGTCTCAAAATAAATAAATAAATAAATAAATAAATAAATAAATAAATGTCATCAAAACTATTAAGGCTTTAAATGAGAGAAGCACTTGAATGGTTTAGGACTGTGCCTCTATTTCCAAGTATCAACACAAAGTTCAAGTTAGGTGTAAATTCTCAGTGTCTGCGCATCATTGCTTCCCCACTTGCTCACAGACAACCACATGCCATCTTCTCAAAATGAATCAAAACCCTAGTTTGTGTACAGTGACTTAGTTTGGGCTGTCATTGCTTTTCACTTATATTTTTCTATCTCCTTTTATTAGGATTTTAGTTGTGCAACCAATCAATCACAAACCCATAATATTCCAAGATGAAATAAATGACAAGAAAAATGGTTATATGTTGGGATGACATGTAGCGTCAGATTCCTACACAGATTTCTGTTCGCTCCCTTAATTTTTACATTTCTTGTCCTAGCTCTATACCAGTTTGCAGTGTGGTCACAATTCAGAGATGACATTTTAAGTATTAAATAGCTTAGTACCTCACTTTATTTACTTATAATAACTCAGTGTATGAGTATTATCTTTATGTATTTTATTAAAGTCCTAAAATTTAAATTCTAAAATAATTATTTTGTGAATCGCATTAATTTTAAAATCATTTGCAAAATATTTTTAAGTAATTTGAGGGTACATGTAAATAAAATTTTTATTTTCTTTAAGTTAAAGAAATAAAAAAAATGCTGGAAGCAAATTAAATCTTAGTGAAGTTTCTAATTTGCTTCCAGATTTTTAATTGAAACTACAGGGCAAAGTATTATTTTTCAATGTTAATTAGATTCTCTGGACAGCTGTTTTATGTCTTAAATTGATGAATTCATGCTATTATGAATAAATTCTTTATTAAATAGAGATGAGGATTTTTTTTACAACAATGGGTATGAATTGAGAAATGTCTGTCAGAAAGTTGCCAGAAATTAAAATTCTGTGTTGCTCGTGTTTTCAATGTACATGTCTCTTTTACCTGAGTTCCATGAATATTTGGAAATAAGTGATAATTTTACAAAGCAAACATTGCATATTTTTAAAATTTCTAAAGTTTTTAATGTTAGATATCGCCATATATATGTATATATGTACAAGTAAAGATACATGTACATATATACAAATGCACACATATATAAGTAATATAAATACACACACGTACACACACACACACACACACACACACACATACATGTCTATTTCATCTTTGGCCATTTTCCCCTTAATCAAACAACAATCAAGGTAGAATATTATGTCACTAATGGGATTTCAGGACTACTTTGCAATAAATAAATTGAGATGGAACAGTACAATAGTAACTATCCCATTCATAGATGTTTAATGGTCAGAATATGTTCTAAAAGTTTTACATGTATGAACACATCACGACCCTGTGAAATGTGTACCACTATCAACTTTATTGTTCATGGCACTTTTATGACCTCCGTTTTACCTTTTTGTTAGGGTATAGTAGTTTCTTCTTATTATACCTGGCTTTTCCCAATAAACCCACTCAAAAGCATAACAATATCTCTTTAAATTTAAAAATGCACTGTTATCCAGATATTTGTAGATTCTTTGACGCGTAAAAATTTAAATGACATCTGATTTGTTGCCTCCTTTTACTTTCAACACAATTGTACTCATCAGAAACCACTTGATTTTGTTACTGTGACTGTATTTCTCACCTCTGCTCTTTCTAAATACCGAGAGTGCCACCAGCTTGCTAGACTATCTGAAAGTTAATGTAATTAAACTGAAGTCACAATAATGGCACATTGAGAGAGTTGAGTTGGTGATACATTTTATAGGTTGCATGTTCTTACTGCAACGTTCTCTCATAGCTCTTTCTTTTTATTCTGCTGTGATTGTCCACCACCATAACAAATCACAAACTGCAATATGCTAGGAAAACATTAGCAGAAATGGAAACTTTGCCATAGATCACTTGTGTTTTTCTTATTTCTTGAGTTAATTTGGTTATCACATTTTCTTTAATCGAACATAACTTACATTCAACATTGTCCAGTGATCACTAAAACCTGTGCTTAGACTCCCTACATCGTGAGATCGTGAGAACTATTTGTTTAATACGGCTTTTTTCAGCGTCAAAAGTTAACAGATGTGCAGGACATGGTGGAATAATCTATCTGTACTAAAAACCTTTCTAGGAAAAGAACAGGGTGATTCATAATTAATTGGCCCTATTTGTATATAAGATGTAAATGGTAGAAGCGATTAAATAAAGAGAAAAGGAAATTATGCTTTGGGCTAAGGCCTGAGGGGAGTCCCTAGTGACAATGTGCCCTCATTTTTAAATTTGGATACATGGTTCGTGTCCCTCCGTTATTTTCTCTAACCCTCATATTACATCACGCAGAACCTGCAGAGGCCTGGTCCCCCCTTGGCATAGAAACTGATTCTCTTCTTGAGACTTCGATTTGGCTTGTCCCTTCAGTTCCTGGACGAAGACCATCTTTTACTCACGCTCATCCTGTAACTGTGCCTTCCCACGTTGGTCCACTTCCTATATAAAGGGCAAAAGAAAATCATTGATGACTCAATTCCTCTTGTAAAGTTAAAACAAATCATGGAGTAGCTTCTGTGTCTTTTTCTAAGTCCTTCATTTCTCAGGCCTCATTCACTGTATTTTCACTCTACAACACATCCACATTCTCATCCTTAGCTGTTTCTTAGAGTGGCACAGACACACAAAAATAAGATTTCCAAAAATAGTAAAATGAAGGCCAGAAGTGGGCCTCATGCCTTCTTGCCCACACTTTTTGCTTCCCAGCTTTGCACTACAGTGATGTGGATTGTTGCTGAACTGATGATCCCTGCACTTCTGGGGATAACTTGGATATCAATGGCCCCGTGAGAATCTACAATAATGAATTGATGATCCCCATACTTCTGGAACTAACTTGGATATCAATGATCCTGCACGAATCTACAATAATGATTTGGCGACCCATACGCTTCTGGGAATAACTTGGATATCACTGGCATACTGGCTGGACAGAAAAAGAGGCCCACCTCTCTCTACAAGCATGGCAAATCTTTGTATTTGCAGCCCTCTGCAGAAACTTACCTTTCTCCAATCCTTTTTATTTTACTTCATCTACAGTATTGTAATTTGAGAAAAAGAGAATAAACTTCATGCAACTGCCTGAAACAAAATCATATGTGTTTGAGTTTGTCAAGTTTTCTTAGGAATCATAAAAGCAAGTTCCAAGTGGGCATTTTGTCGGTACTGCAAAATCACCATGCTGCATTTATCAGATTTTGTCTCCTGATCCTTAATAAATTTACCTATATTTTTCCTTCAGAAGAGTTTAGTAAATGCATTTTTCTGTGGCTCTTTTCCAGGTGAAGTCAAAGGGACTCTTTATTGGTTAGGGTTCTAGGAAAGGTAGAATTGAGAAAAACAAAACAAAACAACAACAGCAAAACTGGGTTGGAGGAATAGTTCAGCAGTTAAATCTCTAAGTACCCGAGTTCGATTCCTCAGCACCAGGTAAGCCAGTGTGATGGCACACAGCTGTAATCCCAGCACTCAGGAGGCTGAGGCAGGAGGATTGCCATGAGTTCAAGGCCAGCGTGTGCTCTATAGTGAGTTCAGAACCAGCCTGGGCTACAGAGCAAGACCTTGTCAAAAAAAAGACAGAAACTATAGAGAAAGAGGATTGATTTGGGGATCTTACAAGTCCAAGGAGAGGGATAGTTCCAAGTAGTACTCTTCAAGTGTGAGGGCTGGAGAGCTCTGTGAGACAGTACACCCACCCAACACTATAGAGCAGTTGGTGCAACTTTGTTGTAGATTGTCTCTGTCCCAGGACGGTGTGAAACCAGAGAAAGTGCACAAGTATCAGTCATACTCTTGAAGTAAAATTGGTTGACAGTTTTGGTGTGGTAAAGAGAGAAAGAGGGTCATGGTAACCACACAAATGGCTCTCTTTGCCTTAGTGTGGGAAGTCAGGGCCAGGTCATAATTGCTCCATCCTCCCTGCATCCAGGGGACAAGGTAGGCCTCTCCTACCTTTGTGTTCCACCTGCCTGCTTCTCCTCTTAGCCTCTCATCACCCAGCTGGAGACCACTGAAATTAACCCTGTGTCTTTTACAAATTCCCGTTTTCACGTGCTCATCTATGTCTTATTCCTCTTTGTTTCGGACAGGACTTTTCATATCTGTATCCAACAGAGTGTGTAGCACCAGATTTCAGTTAGAATCTCCATGAAATTGCTTTTCTGTTGTCACCTATGTACACAGTCAGCTTCTTTGCCAATCTTTCATCAGAATAGTCAATCTCATTCCGTATTTCCCATGCGGAGTGCTCTACTGATGGAGCTCTTTTGTTAAAGTTCCCTCTACACCCACGTTCCTGGTCTGCTGAAGGTGTCTTCCCATTGAAATTTTATTTCGTTTCTCTTTGTTCCGTGATACTCTTCTCCCATGTCTTGTCATAGATTTTCTTTTCCATTTTGAGTTAAACACATCCGTCTCTTCCACGTGTCATTAACAGCTTGCATAAGTGTTTCCCCTGAGCCTGTGGCAGCAATCTTTGAAAAAGATTTCAATTGCCACTTCTCCAACTGTCTACTGTAGATGGAAAATGGAAATCTCAGTCTCTGCCTTGATGCGTTATTTCCTATGGCATTACAGATTGAATACATGGTCCTTTCACTGAAACATCGCCTGGGTTTTTAAATCTTGTCATCATTTCAGTCAGGACCTCTCCAACTCGCTGAGTTGCTCAGGCTGGACAAGACTTGCTGCTCTCCTGCCTCAGCCTCCCAGACTGCATGCACTATGGAGATACATGCCTATAACCAGAACTGACTTGATTCTTAATTGGCTCAAGACTTTGAAACTTTAAATCTGTATAATTGCTATCATACTATGTCACTTGGAGCTAGACCTCAAATGTTCTCATAATTCATTTGCCAACATTCAACCTAGAACTGACTAGAAGGGAGCCAGGGGGGGCATGGCATTGCCAGGATTCTTATTTTCAGTGCTCTGTCTTCAGAAGCTACAACTTCATTTTGGCTGCAGTATTAAATGCCAACTCTGGTCCAGGTGAAACTTAAGCTTGTCCTATGAGTGTCTTAGCTTGTGGGATTGTATTTTGTATTTTTGCTCAGAATCAGAGCCAGTTTTCTCTAACCTCCACTACAGCCTTTTCTGTTTTTCATACTATCACGCCCTACTAAGCATATTTTTTGATTACATAGATATGACTTTTTATACGTTCACCTTAAAAACTTGAAGATGTTAAAATAACATTGCTGTCCTTATAAGAGAATATTTTATTCTCAAATATCCAGTACGTGGACTAAGTGAAAGTCCTTGGAAATGTTACCTAGAGAGAAAAAAAAAGGAGGACCTTACTCACTAGATCTCTTAGGCCATTTGTTTCTTCCAGGTGAAAATGAGAAAATAATTTTAATGTGACAATATTACAGTTTCTATATTCTTCAGATTGAGAACCTACAGATCAGAATAAGAAAGAAAATGAATATAATGGCACAGATCATGAAAAGCTAGTGTAGCGTGTCATGAAGATTAACAAGGTAATGCATACAGAAATCTTAACTGCATTCAAAACCTTCACAAGGCAGCTTTAATTTATAGCTGTTGAAACACTGAATTAGATCCTTTTTAGCTTATGTTTTTACTTGACACTTTAAGACATATAATGGATTTGTCAATGGATTATACTTTTCTACAAACATAAGAAGTAAACAAAAACAGCAGTAGGCTGCATCTAGAGGAGACACGCATAGAGTGGCTTGAAAAACTAGAACAAATTGGGAACAATCTACCTCCCCACAGGTGGCCAGGGATAAATTTCTGCTTCTAAAGACCGCCACTCTAACTTGCAAATAACTTGCTACCCTGCAATGCATAGGCAGCCACTGTGATCATCTCTCTGAACGTGCCTTTCCCATTGCTCTGGGAGATTCTCTGATCCCTCATCACTTCCAGCACAATTACCATTTTATCTGTTTGTTTATTGGTGGTTTTGTGTTTATTGGTGTAAGGTTTTGTTTTGTTTTATTTTCTCCCAATGCTATAATTTATGAGTATTTGTGACATATAATATTTGCATTAAACTTGGGGGACTGGTGCAAATGTACATCACATCCTACTCGGTTCTATGTTCCCCTCTCCCTCCTCCCTCCCCCACGTCCTCACATCTTTCTCTCCTTTGCACATACTTTTTATCTCCCATTTTTGTGGTTTATCCTACGACAGAAACCATGTGATAGCTAACCTTCTGTTTCTGATTTGTTTCGCTGAGGATAATGGTTTCCAGGTGCATCAGTTTTCCTTTTGTGTTTTGAAAGTAAATTTCAAGTTCACTTTTGACACTTCTTATTTCAGATTCTTGAACATTCTTTTCTATTTTAAGGAAGGTTGTACTCCATTATAGCATTTAGTTCTCCTGTTTGAACCAACTGGATTCAATAGGGTGAGCAACACACACCGTGGGGCCCAACCCACTTGCTAGTGACAGGCAGTGTATGAGTCAGCCGACAGAGAAACAGCTGGAGATGGCAGGCCCTGGAGTTCATATGTTCAGTACACTAATAGATTTTCAAATTGCACTATTTCCCTTAATAAAAAATAAACTAGGCTGAAGATTTAGCTAACTGCTAGTCATTTTATAAAATCATAAAGCTTTTCCTATTGTTATTACTCCTTACAATTGCCAATTCTTTCCCATTGATTTCAGCTATGGAAGTTTCAGTGAAAAAGCTCTTGAGTATCTTGGAAAATGATAGAATATTAAATTGGTTAGTTCAGATGCTGAAAGTTTGAGCCTAAGTGACCAATGTATTCCACAGAAACAAAACACAGCTCAGCTGCAGATATAATCTATTAGGAGATAAATTTTAATTTAATTTAAATTCATTGAAGAAGTACTATCTATGTATAATTATCTGGAATTCCGAAATAACTATCAATTGTGATTTTGATTAATTTTGATTAATAGATAATTGAGAAAGAACATATTTTTGAGAGCTTAGTTCTGCACTTTAATTTACATAGAAAGGAAGATTTTTTTTACTCTCCATAAGCTTCTATTGCAATAAGTTAACAAAATAAAAAAAGTGTAAACACCAACCGCTATTTTGTGTGCAAGGCAAGTAAAACTAAGCTTAAATTATATTTTTCACCTGTTAAAAAAAGATTTAAGTTTATGCTCTCCAGGAGACGCTGTGCTGCTGATGGCAGGCACAGCTTCCGCCTTCCCATAGGATGCATCTGGTGGGAGTGACTGATAAGTAAGTCACTATACAAATTGAAATTCGATATGCCGCAGGAGTGCAGAAGATGGAGCCATCAATTCTGACTTAGTGGATAAAGGAAGACTTTCCAATTGGGTCTTCAAAGCTGAGTAGGATCTCAAATGAGGGAAACGGAGGAAAAGTGTTCATGCTGGAAGAACAACAACAAGCAAAAACAGACATGATTCCGTGTTTTTAGAAAAAAGAAAACGACCCAAGGCAGCTCATGTGTGATGCATAGAGGTGTAGAAATAAATTTCTAGCTACAGAGAATTTGAGTCATATATCGGAAAGCATTAAGCCTCTATATTGTGTTAGTCTTCTAACTACGGTTGCTTGTTTTAGATTCTATCCCGGTGAGGGAACTACCATTTTTAAAAATCCTTTTAAACACTTCATCGCCAGATCCTTGCATATATTAAAGAATTGCATTTGATAAAGATAATATAAATATTTATGAAATTAGTGTCGTGTTCATTTTTTCCAGTTAATCCACATCGTTAATCCACACAGGAGAAAAGGAACAATTTTGGGGGAAAAATCTAGCAAAATAACTGCACAAATGTATAACAAATAACTGGACCAAATGTATTTCTGAATAGCTCATGACCATCTTCATGGGTTTAATAAGTTGCTAGAGTAGCAAAGAGAATTCAAATATCATTTTTTTAAAAAAAAAATAAATGATACAGGTTAATGCCTGCCAGATAGGAAAGTAAGTTGTTCGTATGCTCATATGGCTAGGAAGGGGAAATGTGTAAATCTTCTGTTCCTTCTCTGTGCATGCTGCCCTCCTGGCAAGTTTACATCTTTGCCAATCAAGAATCTCTTTATTCTCATTGGCCAGGGGTTTATACAGAGCTCAATTTCTGGGCGACTCCTCTTCACAGCGATTGATGCTAGGACTGAAAGTTTGACTCCCCTAGTCAGTTGGTCTGCCTGATGGCCAGCCTCTTTCTTGAAAAGTATTTATGCTCTCAATCCTGAACCACTAGCAAATACTCAGAGAATAGAAGAGATTGCCATGAGCAGCAAAACGCATCCGTGTTGTTTAAAAAATCTCCAGGTTACAGGATTTCAATATGAGGACCCAGAGTCAAAGATTAAACATAGTCTGCATTACCCCACACATCCACAAGTTCTTCTTGAGTCAGACATATCCCAACAAGGTGGCAACAGACAGGACCTGATGTCTCTGCTAATGGCATCTACTACAGTGGACAGAAGAGATCAGCAGAGACTGAGTCCCACAGTGAATTAGAAGAGCTTGAAGAGCTGGAGGCAGAATGTTGGTGGGAAGTTCCAGTGCATCTTAGAGGAGCTGTTTGCATTTCATCGGAACCTGAGTCCAGATTCTCTTCGGTGGCACTTCCAGAGGAAAAACTGCCCAATCTTTATATTTAATCATCAAGAACGATTTGTGTGTTCATATTAATACTTGTATAGATGTGAGCACATAAATGCATATCTAAATATGTACTTTAGTTTGATTCAACCTACTTCTCTGAAAATTTGTTCTGTGTTAGCCAGTGTGATATGCAATTGGGGGCAAATAAACCCTGCTATTAATTTCTGCTACAAAAGCCCAAACATGTACACATAATAAATCGCATTTGGTGGAAATAACACATGGTTGGAACCCTCTTTTAATCACTTTTAAATATGTACATTAAACAAAACACTTGTTCCCACAACATATTTTTTTTTAAACTTGTTGACTAATGGGGCTGGAGGAATGGCACTGCGGTTAAAACTCTTTCCTTGCAAGTGCAAAGCCCTGAGTTCAATTCTCTAGTACTACATAAAGCTGGGTGTGGGGTCTCACACTTGTGATTCCAGCACTCAGGAGGCTTAGGCAGGCGATTGTTCTGAATTCAAGGCCATCCTGAACTACAGAGCAAAACCCTGTCTCAAAAAACAAAATCATTGTCTTTCTATATTGCCAGTATATTAAGCATGAGTGAAATATTTGTTCCTAATAAAATGCAACTGCAAAGAACAGAGCTCATCCATATTACATTGCAGAGTTATTTATACAATACAATGTCTTCTATTGAGAAACGGGTAGTTGTTAGAAGAATCTCAGATACATGAGAAATCAGAAATTTGTAGTTCCGAAGAAGCAATTATATTTCCTGTTTGGCTGTGCTCCATAAGTCAAAGCTTCAGAGATGATTTTCCTCATATGATGCAGGTAATTGTAAATGTGCAGTAATATGAGAAGTCTTCTCTGCTATATGGTTTCTTTAGCTGATTCTGTGGTGATCTCAGGAATCCACGAACTAATTATTTCTAAAGTCCTCCCATCAAAATTAAAGAAAAGGCTATATTGGATAAAAAATTAAGTAAGTTTTCTTAATCTAACTTATTAGCTTCAGCTATCTTACAAAGGTTGGTGACAGAAAAGATAAGAGAGAATCAAAATTCTTGATATGACAAGTGAAGTGGAAAGGTGATCCGATCACTGGTACATTGGCCAACAAAAATTTATTTAGCACCTATCATGTATCAGGCCTTCATAATTTCGACAGTTGGAATGTAGTATTAAAAATACCTAATCAAATAGGGATCGTAATAAAATGCAGTTGTAATTTTAGCTAGGGAGGAAATTCAGCAGGGCGGTAAATATCGAGAACTGACATTTGGAATAAAGCTTTGAATGAAATGAGAGCAGTTTGCTAAAATTCAGGGGAAGTCCCCTCTAGGCAAACTGAATAACATGTGAGAAATATCTGAGTCAAGGATAGTTGACTCTGTTCAAGAAAGGACACAGGAGGGGACCCAACGGCTTGATAACAGATAATGAGCAAGTGAGCAAGACATGAAGACGGAGCATGATGGGAATGGTCACGTGAGATCCTCAAGTCATTGTAAGCATTTCACACAGATGGACGGATCACTATTTAAATATTTTTCCATAGGATTATCATGATCTCATTAATATTTAAAGAGAATCACTGTTTTCTTAGAACTAAGAGCAAGAGGAGAAGAGGAAGAATATTTAGCAAGCTAATTACATAGTCCAAGAAACAGAGGATGTTGGCAGAATGAGTTATTAGAAGTGGCTAACTTCTGATTACATTTAAAAGGCAGATTAAGCAGGATAGTTGGAGAAGTCCACATGAAAGTGACAAGGAAGTCAAGAATAATGCCAAGACTTTTGGTGAAGGAGCAGAAAGAATGGAATTGCCATTGGAAGACACAAGGAAGACTTCCAGAGGAGTTTTTGGAATAATAGTATGGGCCCAGTTTTTGACCAGTTAAACTTGATCCAGCTATTAAATTTTCAGGAAGACACACCAAGCGAGTAGTTCAGCATACAGGTATGAAGTTCAAGGCAGCGTCCAGCCTGGGGATGGAGGTATGCTATGTGTGTAATGTGTAACCATGGAATGAACACAATTGGATGATTCTCTATTTAGAAACACAATACACACACACACACACACACACACACAGAGAGAGAGAGAGAGAGAGAGAGAGAGAGAGAGAGAGAGGGGGGGGGGAGAGAACTAAATTAAAAAGGTCCATAATTATAAGTTGGGTGTTGATTGCAGAATCAATAAAAGAAGCTACAATGTTTCCAGAAAAAAATGGGAAAAAATCTAGATAGGAAGATGTCTAAAAGCCAGGGGAAGAAGATATTTCAACTAGAAATAATGATTAACCCGCTCTTAACGTAATATCATGACAGTTGAGTAGGCATAATCCTATAGGGGAACCACACACAAAGTCAGCCTCTCGATACTAAAATATAAGCTTGTGTACAAGCTAAAGAGAAGCATGACAAAAAAAATTGGGAATTTCATCTATTACACATGTTTTCCAAGATGGCTGGGGAAAACCAGATTGCAAATAATTCCTTTGATCCATTAGTTCCTCTTGTAAAGGTGTTTTCTTTCATTTTTCTTTGTCATCAGACCTGAGCATAGTTTTATCACGCAACTCCCCAGGTATCTAGATGGTGTAGTTTCTCCAGGCAAGAAGGGGAGAACTCACGAAGCACAATGCGTAATGCCAATGGCACTTTCAGGGCCCTGTGACGATATTTTAATTTTCCTTAATATACAGAGCAAGAATGATTGCCAGGTTGAAAAAATATTTGATATTTACTGTTAGTATATTTTATTTTACACCAATGAATCATAAATTCTGCTTATTTTGTTTTCTAATGAAGAAAGTGGTAATGAAAGAAAAAAAATACCTGGAGCCCATGAAAGTCACGTGTGCCCCTGTGGCCATATATGTATCTTACTCTACAACTAGGTAATGTTGAAACAGAGCTTCATTCAAAACATGTCCTCCCTTCAAATATTTCCAAAGGTGAAGGTCTTCCAGTGAGGTAGACCCAACTCCTTCACTTTCAAAAAAATACCCTTAATCTTTCACTGACCTGGTATTCAAACTTCTCTGACATGACATCCCATGCTTTCTGTCTCATTTTTTTGTGCTTTAATCCAATCAATTGGTTTTCTTGGTGCTTTTCTTGAAGTTTCTCTCCTATTTTTAGTTCTCATCATAACTTATTCTGTGGCATGATCATATAAAAACATGTCTGTGTTATACCTTTAATAATATGAAAATATCCTTCCTAAATGAAACTCTCTGTTGTTATCTACCATGGGAACCATCTCCTTGTCTTCTGTATGCTTAGAAGTTCTTTTTCTTTACTTTTCTTTTCTCCACTTAATCATTTTGTAGTTTGAACTATATGTGACAGCAAGACACCTGACTCTTTGGATGACTGGCTGTGAGCCCAAGAGGATCAAAGGCTAAATTTGAACCGAAGTGCGCCAGAGCTGTGAGGAAGACATCTTCATGGATAGGCAAAAGGTGAAGATGGAAACAGAGAGACAGGGCAGTAAGGCCAGATCCCAGTTGTGCTTTCATCTAGGAACATTTGTACACGTGGGTCCCATGAAACATACAAGTGCCTTTTAAGAACGTCTGCAATAATTTGTAATATATTTCAAACTAACTAGAAAAGAATAAACTGAGACATCTACATACTCACGGAGATTAACAAATTAATTACCTTATTTTATTATTATACATGGCATACATGTATGGAATTATCATATGGTAGTCTGTAGTACCTCGTGAATACGACAATTATATTCCTATAATTAAAAAGTGTCCTCCTCTGTCTCTGTAATTGCAATCTAAATTTTTAAGTTTTGACCATCCACAAAAGACCTAATTAGAAAGGAAACTGTAAATAAGAGAGGAAATTTTCAAATAATAGGCCGGAACCAGGAGAGGGATTGCTGCAAGACATGGCAAGGAAAAGTGAACATATCCGATTTTTTTTAACCATTCTAAGAACACTCCTCATTGTGAACACTAGTTAGGCAGACGCTATACCACTATTTACTCCAGGTAATCAATCCAAAGTTTACAGAGTAGATCATTTAGATTTACAATGACATCGTGTCTTGCTATTAGATGCTTCTTAGCAATTTCTTAAAGACTGTCAGAGGTAAGCAAATTACAGCTCTGCCCACGAGCCA
Organism: Ctenodactylus gundi; assembly: GCA_004027205.1. Lineage (NCBI taxonomy): Eukaryota > Metazoa > Chordata > Mammalia > Rodentia > Ctenodactylidae > Ctenodactylus > Ctenodactylus gundi. The sequence goes on along the minus strand of PVKB01003898.1, from coordinate 55,737 downwards.
AATTTAACCCACTGCCTGTTTTAATCAGTCAAACATAACAGCAGCACAGCCACATCCATTTTAGGTATTGTTTACGACAACTTTCACATCACAAGGCAGAGTTGAAGATTTGTTCGAGAGACGTTTCGGGCAGCAAAGCCTGAAATATTTACAATATCACTCGACAGGGGGAAAAAAACTCTTTGCTAACCCCTGGACTAGACTGAGACAAGAGATCAGGAAGAGTCAGAGCAAGGTGGCCCTCCAAGGGGAGGTGAAGGCAGCAGGACAACGTGCTCCCGGAAAGAAGAATGAGAAGGCGACTGATGTGCAGAAGCATGAGACACAGTTGCTCAGGTATCTGAAAACTCAGTTCAAATTTGCTAGGGAATCTATGCTGTATGATAATACATAAATATTTTAATAACTTTCCTATCCTCTGCTTAAGTTAGCTTTAGTTTCTATTGCCAAGAATCTTCACTGGTGTAGATAGTGCCAGTCGGAGGAACACAGCCAGAGGGTCTGAGTTTAGGTTGTGGCTCCAACACTGACTGCTTCTCTAAGGCAAACTTGAAATTCAACAGCTTCACACTATGACGTGATGCTAATAAAATATTGGCCCTTTATCAGGCTCTTGTGATAGTCAAAGGAGGTTGACAGTACAAAAGCGCTGGAAATACATACCCGGTACACTGTGAGATTTGTCTAACAAACGCAGTGGGGTTGGACAGCAACATCCACATCTTGATGTATAGCTGGGGTTTTTTGCTCTGTCACTTATTGTCTGTGTCGTTTTCAACAAATCATTGAACACCTTGCTAGCAATAGGAAATCACAGGCGTAAAGTATATGTTATAAAATGTTCAACATTTATTAATTGTAATTACTATCATTCTTAAAGACAGAGATTGAGTAGAGAAAAGACAAACTCTCCTACTACTTTTTTCACGAAGTGAGTTATAAACATTAAGGTACGTGTACGAAAAGATAATGACTCAATTGTTACACTTACTCTGAAATGACCTATGGCATGTGGTCAAGGTAAGTGTCCTGGCTGTCCCTTCCTCCAGGCATAGTGAGGACTAGGCTGAATTTAAAATATCTTTCAGGAGCTGCCTGAATTATAGAGCAAGACCCTGCCTCAAAAAATTCTTTCATTAAAACATGACAAAAGATAATTATACGAACTATACAACTGCTTTTGTTGTTTTTAAGAGACATGCTGATTTGCATGTCGTGATTTCTTATATCAATTATATTATCTCCTACTTCTTTCATCATTAAAGGTAAGATTAAGAAAAACAAAATCATGAAATTTAAGCTACAGTCTCACTTAATAAATTATAATAAACCATTTGAAGGTTGGTTTAAATAAGGAGTCGGTGGAGTTGAATATCATACCTATGTTAATAATCTTTCTGATTCCCACACTAGGACTGCTTGGGTTTCATATGCAAAACAACCGTTAATGCGATGTATTTCTTTCTTTTTTATTAGAAAAAGAGACGGTCTCCAATACTTTCTCCAAAGAATGTTCTTTTAAGAATATCTTGGAAACATTCAATGTCATTATGTTCATTGTTGGAATTCTAATAAAATCAATAGTAATTTATGCCTCAAACTGGCTGCATTTAAATTTAGAAAAGATAACATTCAGAGTAGGAGAAACAAACAATAAAACAGAAGAGCATAGCAGTAATAAATCTACAATTTACAATTCTGCATGCTTAAAATTGGAAACATCTACAGTACCAAATGTGGTTTGATTTTAGAAAACCCAGTGGCTTCAATGAATACAACAAAATTAAGTAGATGAGTCTACATTTACTCCTCAGTCCTGAAGTTTGATGAGTAATGAGAATACCAAGACCATTCCTCCTGGTAGGAACTCAGTACCACAGATGTTTTCTTCTTCCACTGCAATGGTTTAGATCGTACTGATTTCAAACAATAGAGACAGAGCTTGCCAAACAAAAGAAAATACATATATTTTAAATAAACAGGTTATCTCTTGATACCCAACGAAAGAGAAAGAAAAAAATGGCAGCTAGGAGTTTTCAGTAGTTCATTTCTCAGTTCTATTTCATTTGGAGAACTTTTTCACAGGTCACTCACGTTGCTGCTCTCTTAAGACCTGGCCTCTAGCTGCTGGATCAATGCAACTACCCAAGATGCTCATTTTATAGTCCCTGTCACTTGAAGACAAAGAAAGGTGTTGACATCTGAGTTTGAATGCCAGGAGAAAATAATCTAGTGGACCTAGCTGGAGAATACATTTGTTTTCTGTGGAAACTGGGTGAAAAAGTATGATTCAGTTTTCCAAGAGCTATCCCCATGGACAAAGATCTCCTACAAGGGTTTGTCCAAAATCGGGCAAAGTCTTTCCTGTCCCTCTCAAAGAAGAATTTTTGTCAGAGATTTCATGCAGTCAGCAACTATCATCCACATCCCAGACACTTACAGTAGGTCACTTGCTCTTTTTCCAAAACATAAAAAAAGAATTATCTTCCTATCCTAAAAACTGAATACTTTCCTCACAAAGCTTTCTAAAGCCTATGAGTTTAAGGGTGGACGATGTAATGTAGTTGAACAACTTGTCGAAAAATGTTTGTGTGTAAATTTAATGAGGAATTCAAAGGAGAGATGAGATGGGGGAAATTTGAGTGCTCAGAGGACCTGTATGTAAAAGGTGATCTGTACTCAGACGCAGCCAATTGTCACCTTCCAGGAACCCAGGGTGTCACCAGACCTTCTGATAGGTCTCTGATTTCTGAATTACAAATCCTTGGGTGAATTGCTTCTATGTGAAGCTTTGTGAGAAATTGTTCAAAAACCAGTAGCAAGGCGGAGGGACAATCATACCTTCTCAGTCTGAGAATACTTCATTCTCCACGAGTTGTTTTTGAGTTATAAAATAAATGCTTATTAAATGAATGAATGAATGGAGTGACTGATCTCCCTTGGCTAACCTTAATTACTCATCCAAGGACAAATGCTAACAAATTCTTCCTGAAATGTTCGTATTTTTGGGTAAACATTCTAAGTATGACTAAATGACTCAGGTTGCAAAGAAAGTAAATTAAATTTATCTGACAAGCTAAGACTATCTTTTGTGTTTTTTTTCCCTAAGACTTATCTGAGCAGGCCACTTTGAACATTTTGCACAGGTAAACCTGTTGATTATAGACCAACCAAAATAATTCTATTGCTCATTATAAGGCTTAGAGAAACACGGCAAAGATGGAAGAGAAAAAGAAAAGTAGCTTTTGCTGAGAAAAATAAATGGTACCACGGTGGTGCTGAATCCTTAGCAAATACCTACTTAGGTCAATGGAGTATGATTAGCTTGTGACTGTTCCAATAGGTGTCAGCCAAGTGCCATCCCGGTGTTCTGACAATACGAAAATAGTATGCCACAGCTTTCTATATTACTTACAAACTAAGGAAGAACTATTAGAGTTGGAGAGAACATCTCCTGTTATGTAAGAGCTCTGCAATGTGTCTGCTTTGAGGAATGGAGAACTGATATTTTTAAGGATGGCAAAGTTAGGATACTGTTGAATCAAAGAGCTTGGGTAACTTATTTAGAAGAGTCCTGTTCTTGTATAACTAAGAAGCTGACCTAGGGTAACTTACGTTCCATATTAACTACCAGCCAGATCTCAAACTCTATCAGCTTTTAACCCACGAACAACATAGTGTTTGAAAACTTTTCCCTTTGGGATTACACCTTGTTATTCCTATAGTGACACCTTCGCTGTACTTTATGGCAATGGAAGTGACAATTTTAATGAGTGTACTTGTAGCAAATCTTGTTGGATTGCTCTCTGAATTTCTGACACCACCCAGAGGGTTCGGCATAAAAATTCAAATGGATAAGGTGGCCCAGGGGAGAATTCTATTTAAAGACTACAGTTTTCTTCTGGTGGCAATTTTTTTCTGTCTTTGAAACTAAGAAATATGTATTGTACAGAAATCATAACGAGACATGTGAATGCCAATAACGTCTCCTCATTATTGGGTCCGTTGACTCCACATGTCTGGTCGTTACTGTCAATCTACGAGGGTTCGTATCCAGCCTTATCTGCACCTGACTCTCAGCTCTCCCACCCCGTTGATCCCGAGTGTCTTCCTATACTTTGATTCTTGCACCTCTTCTGCCCTCAATGAACCTGAATTTCTGCAACTATTACTTGGAATGGATGGCCGATTGCACTTGTCCCAGGCTCCTCCATTTATTTGTACATCTACAGTCTATGTTCCCACTCAAGGCTCGTGTCTTCCGAGTTTCCTAACTGGGCACTTCATGTCTTCTAAATAAGCCCTCTGGAAATCTTCCTCCATTGATTCTAAATCTAATTGACTTCTCTTCTCTCCCTTTTGCTTTGTTTTCTTTTATTTAGGCCCTAAACCCTGGCTCAGTATCTCCCTTCCCACTCCAGAGTCTTGGATCCTCCCCTCACCGGATTTGTTTTCTCGGGTTTCCCACTCTGCTTCTGTTCAGATAGCCATTCCTCATCGACAATATCTCTAGAAACAGCTACTATACGCTTCCGGAAAGTAGCTTGCATCCCATCGTCCCTGAAGCCACAAAAGGAAAAAGAAAAGTAAACAAAACCGAATTAAGGAATAAGAAAAATAAAAAAATAAATGGGAAAAGGGGAGAACAAAGACTGAAAGAAACACAACATGTAGACATCAGAAAATCAGGACAGCCATATCAGTAATAACCTACTTTGAAAATTAAGATTAGCCTTTTATTTCAAACTCATGTATAAGGAAATATGAGAAAAACTAGTGATTTTTCCTATTTTGTTGACACATATAAGTGCAAAATATGAAGTTTACATTGCTCTTGAGTATTTTGTGCACATACATATCATGGCAAAGTTACAGATCCTTCCCTTCTCTCTTTTCGACCTTCCCCCTTCTCTCTTTTCGACCCTCCCCCTCCAGTTCTTGTTATTTCCCACGTTAAGTTCTATGAAATAATTGTGATCTGGGATTCTTAGATAAAACAAAAGTTTTGTCTGACACAGTCAGATTCCCTACCATTTCAAATCCCAGAGAACTGGACATTGTCCCTAATACACATTTCTGGTAGGGGTGTCATCATGTTAGCTCACTGCGGTGTCATGGCTTTTCATGACATCACTTGCAATACATAGGTGAGATATATAAAGGGATTTATGATCCTATTTTTCTGGGTCAAAAGCATCAACATCTGTATTTAATTTACCTGTTGTCACTAAGGCATTTTCAGAAAATATTTTTATATGGTTGAACTGTGCTGCACCTACATTCATCTCATTTCATGAAAAAAAAATATAGAGGTTAGCAAATTGAATTTCTGTTTCCCTTCTCTTGTGCCATTACGTGATTTTCAACAATCAGTGATAATATTTAAAGGAGATGTATAACTTTTTACTTGATGAGGTAAAGGAGTAATCCAAACGTGTGAGATGAAACTTTAATTAGTTAAGCTGACATTTATTAAGTTCTCGGCTCAATTAAACAGAGTAGCTGTCAGTTACACAAAAGGAGAAATGGAAATTGGATGTATTTGAACTTGCCCAGAGAATAGCTTTTTTTTCTTAACATTCTTTATTTTTTGTTGGCTTTTAAACACCATTTTGTTCAAAAACCTGAGAAAGGCAAATGTTCTGATGATGGGTTTATAAAGGGTTGATAATTGTGTGGTTGCTACAGTAATGGAACTTCATTCCTGTATGAAATTTTTTAAGTTAAAGCCTTACAATCTCCTACTGAGATAATATAGTCCTTTGTGTGCTATTGATTGCTGTGTTTAAAGAGAGCACCACAATTTGAGACACCGCTTTTTGAACAGTATATGAAATGAAGCTGAGTCCTAGGTTACACATTTCTATAAATTGGTGAATTTGTTAAAACTATTTTCCAGGCTAAGTTTATTATTTCCTTACTAGTTTTGTGTACAGTACTTAAATTTAACATGAAAAATACATTTATTTATCAAATTTTGTAGTGAGGATTTAGAGGTCTGATTACATGCAGATGCTCCCAAAATTTAAAGTTATTCTATTATTTTTAGGCTAGAATAATTCTAAAAATAAATGAATTGAGAAATCTACTTGGTGTTGTAGAAGAGTCTAATGATTTCAACATCATAACATAAAATAGGTAGCTCTAGAAATCTGGTAGGTCGAGAAATGGGTTTTCACATAACAGACCACCCCAGAACTCTGTGGGTGAAAACAGCATATATACTCCTCTTGGGGGTCTGGATAGCATTGGTAGAGATTATCCACAAATTATTCACATAGCTTTGGCAACAGTGGCTTGAAAGATACATAAACTAAAATCTTTAGATGGCAACCCACTCAACTACCTGGTGCCTGGATTGGGAAGACTCAACTGTGTATGAGGAAGTGGCATTTCTAAAATTTCTTTCCAGAAGTCACTTTTTCCGGGTGATTTTTTTTTTTTTTTCTGCATGGTCTTTCCAGAATAGTGGCTTCAGGACAGCTTCTTGCATTGAGGCTCAGGGATTTTAAGGTCCCTCTCCCAAGAGAGGAAAAAACAGGCACAAACAGTATTGTAACATAGGCTAAAATGTTGCCCTATTGATGCTTCTGATTCATTTTCTCTTAAAAATTAAGCTTCACTAAGGTTTCCCACACTCTTTCAGGAAGTGATTAGACTCTACCTTTTGATAAGAAGAGTTCAAAAAACCGAGTCACATAAAACCACATTGATACCAGAATATTCTATTATGAATAATACTTGACAGCTATTGTGGTGAGGTCCATTATTTCAGTATTTTCTACACCTACTCAAGCAATAGTTTTCAGAGTTAAGATATTTTTTTCACAATAAAAATAATATTTCTCTAAATCTCTAAATATTCAGCATTTTCTAACCTATTGACTCATTTTTTCCCATTAACACATTTAAAAAATGATTGTGTTAGGCTGTATCATTTGAGAATTTGATATAAAATTAGGGCCAGCTGTGTAGGACACATATGGAGAAACTTCTAGACGTTTAAAGTGGAGGGAGACAGGAGGGCAAGGGAGCTGTCAGACCGTAATGGAAAGACTCACCTTACTCCACACTGATCCATGAAAGTTCTGACCAGGCCGATAACAGGTTGTTGAGCCACAGTTACTCTTTGAAAGTAACTTGCTGCTTACAAGCATGGGTATGCATTCAGAGCCCGTTCACAGTTACTGGCAATGAATTGCCCGTGTAAAGCACGACTTTGATATAAATTCAGTGGCCAGCATTAACAAGACTATCTTGAAACAGGGCAGAGATTCTCATGGGTACTAAAGACAGAGGAAATCTCAGAGCGTAATTCTCAGTTAAAGAAAACATGCCCTTTCTTTGCCCTTTCTTGTAAAGAAAAAATATGTCCATCAAAAGAAAGCTTGTCCTTCCCCTGACCTAACTGGTAAGATCGCATAAAATATGCTCTTTCTTTCTCTCTACTCTTATAGGTGATTAATGGTGAGAACGTCAAATATCATAGAAACAAATAAATAAACCAAAAAAGTAGATAGCAACTTCTGGAAAAAAACCACAACAAAATAAAACAACAAAAAATCTAAATATATTGTATTTACCGTACAATGTACAAACTTTCCTCTGGGCGTTCATTCAAGAAAATTGATAATATCTTCACACAAAAACTTGTACGCATGCTTAGAGCACTTTTGAGTCATAAGGATCCAAACTGGAAACAACCTAGATATTCACAAGAAGGTAAGTGAGGGGCTGGAGGAATGGCACAGAAGTCAAAGCACTTGCCTTGAAGGTGCAAGGCCCTGAGTTCGATTCCCCAGCACCACAGAAAGCTTGGTGTGGTGGTGCACGCCTGTAATCCCAGCACTTGGAAGGCTGAGTCGGGATAATTGCCATGAGTCTAAGGCCTGCCTGGGCTACAGCCTGTCTCAAAAAAAAAAAAAAAAATCATACAAGAAGGTAAATGGTTAAATTTGCTGATCTGTCAGTACTGTGGGGTAATATTCAGGGATAAAAAAGAAGAAATTATTGGAATATAACCAACTTTGTTGTTCTCCAGAGAATTACAGTAAGTTAAAATAGCTTGTCATAAAAGGTTAGAGTATGATTTCACTTACATAGCACGTTTAAATTGATACTGTACTCAGGATGTTGTCAAAGTCATGGCATATTTTGTCTGTTTTTCAACGGTCATTTGTTTGCATAAAGAGCAGAGATCAATCAATGATATCTTGCTCGTTTTGTTCAATAGCATTTTTGCCATGATTCAGTGAGCCTAATAATTTCTCATCCAGAGAAGGACCTGTCTTTATTGGCAAAAAACTGAACAAACTGCTGATTTATAGCCTCACCTGAATTGAACATTAAACCATGCAAGGTGTTTTAAAGAGAACAAAACAAGAGGAAGTGTGATAATGCAGTGTCCAGAGGGTGGGGTGAGTGAGGCAACACATCGCATCCAAGCTCCAATAATTTTTGAGAAGTGGTCAAATCTGTGCTTGCTCTCTCATTATTATATTGGAAGACACTGTTTTGTGATTAACAATCTTTGGATGTCTGTGGGTGAAAGATTTATTCAAACTATCTTACTGTCAACAGTACACATGCAAATGGATATATGTATATATATATTATATACAATATATATATTTTATATTATATAATATGTATATATATATTATATACAATATATATATTATATATATTATATAATATGTATATATATATATGGAGAGTGAGAGATATTTCCTCAGATATTTTGGCTATAAACCCGTTATCAGGCATTTGAATTCCATTATGATGGATATATTTTTCTGATATATTTATCAGATAGATAGATTGATTGATATATCCATAGTAGTGACAAGAGTATAGAAATGAATATTAGATCAATGGATTCAAATAAAGAATCCCAAAATAAGGTGAGGCATATAAATTTAACTCATCTTTGATGAAGGCACCAAGAATATATAAATAGGGAAATGACAGTCTCTTCCACAGATGTGATTAAAAAAGCTAATATCTACATGGAAAAGAATGAGATTGGGACCCTCTGAAAATTATTGGCTTAAATATTCTCTTCTTCAAGTTTTCCTCCCCCAATGTTGTTCCATTACAGCTAAACCAGTTGACTCACCTGGGCTGTATGTAAACCCACTGTGCTCTGACTCTTCCACTCTGTGTTGACGGTCTGTGTAGGGTTCGAGGAGTGCCCTCATTACTCTATGAGCTCCTCTGACAGATTCTGAGCTAATGGAGCCTAGTACTTACACAGCCTGAGAGTTGACTGTGACCTTAAGAGAGTTCTTGTTTGTTGGTTACCAGTGCTCCTGATTCGCCAAACTTCCTAGGCTGCAGCATTTTCTTATTTCGTGGAGCTACCAGCATCCTCTTGAAGGTTCTCAACCCATGTCCCCATTGTGTTCAATGTCACTATTGGGCATGGATTTGTTTATGATTTATTGCAACAAATCCATTCTCTGCTGTGCACCTCCAGAGATCTTTGTCCTATGGAACATGGATTGTTTAGAACCTGCTCTAACACTGAAATTGGAAACTCAGTTTCCCTGGAGTGATTCCATCCCTAGCTGGACAGTGGGTCATTCTAACATGGAACCTCAGCGTACACAGACAAGCTGGCACTGGATTGAACTCCACCCTCTCTGCCTGTTGCAATTTGTCCTTGTGTTGTTCGTCACGACTGAGCTTCTATAGCATGAGACTAAGAGATTGATAAAAGCTGGTGGCAGGTTACTTTTTCTTTCTGTTAGAGAAAACCCATAGTATAGATCATCCAAACAGTTTCTTTGACATATACTTACATTTCATAAAAATTCAAAAGGGTCACGTATCAAGTGCTGAATCGTCACTATTCTTAAGATTCAGTAGATTTTCTTGAAACAATATTGCCACATTTGTACCATAGCCTCAGGGAAATTTCCAAAGACTTTAAATGCTTTCTTTTTCCTTTAAACAATGTTCACAAATGAAATTGTTGATTTTTTTTTCCCAGAGAAAAGACATTGCTGCCTGACATGTAAGCTTCTAGCTTCATTTGTATTTTTGTCCCTCGGCACACTCAGGGACTCTTTGTCTCAACTGCTTTTGCCTCATGCCCTCCCCCCCCCCCATTCTCCCCATACTATACACAAACATATCAATTTTTTGAATGTTGCCTTAATTATTGAACAAACTGCATCTAATCATCTAGTCATTGCATACATATTTTATCTAAGCTCCTCGAGCAAAGTACAAAGACATGTGCTGAGTAGCTCAGCTGCGGGGAATTTTTTGCTGTGAATCAAAATTCGCCTTAATGTTGAAGGAAATCTTATGCATGAAATCATTACTAAATTGAGTTTTATCAAGGAAAAGATACTCTATTCCTTTTGATTCTATCAATTGGTACACAATACTTAGAAAACGCAGTAAGATAAGGCTACTGTATGCATAATCTCTGGAGATAGTTTCATTTTTCATTTGAAGAGGGACATTCTTAGCTACCTTTCAGAAATCATGCTTACATCAGATAAATTTTAGACTTGTCTGGTGACAGCAATTTGAACAATGGATGTCTTCTCTGTAGTACAACTTTCAAATTGGTTTCTGGTATCTCACAGCTATTTACTCACTTGTGTTTTCTGAAAACCAAAGCATTTTTATTTCATTTTTTCATACTGACATATTCTAGAGAAATCAAATCTGTACGTATACAGGAACTTCAGCTTCCTAATATGGCGAAATGTGCCTGTTTCCAATTTCTCAAAAATAAAGTAAAAACCTCCTGAAGTTAATATTTTTTTGGATTGAAAATTCTTCTATCTGTTTTTATGAATAATTATAAATCACAACTGATGTAATAGTTACATAAGAAACAAACAGTAGCATATAATGCCTAGGAAAATAAGTGCCCATAGGTGAGGAACACCCTTAAATACATCTAGTTTACAGAAAAGCCGCATTTAATTACATTACTGTCTGCAAAGCTCATCTATAACAAAACCTTATTGGAAGTGATGTAGTTTCACTGCTAAGTCTGTAAACCATAGTCCAGGGAAGAATCCTGTGCTTCTATCTGCGTGTTTGCACAATGCTATGTTTTCTAGCCCATAAAATCATGGTCATGAGATACCATGACAACATATAAAAATAATCCTAGAGCACTATAAAAATTTTCTATATTTAAGGTACAAATCAATCACCAAGAAAGGTAAAACACCCATTTGACATTATTTGTAAAAGTGGAAGGGTTGAATTTCATTAAAATTTCATCCTTGAACTAATACTAAAAGCATCGATTTCAATGGCTGCTCACAGTACAAAGCAGGTTTTCTTTACAATAAAATTGTAATCATCCTTACAGCATAGCAACATGATAAAGGGGCATGAAATTCTCATTTTATCACGAAAGAACCCAATTCTTTGAAAAACCTAGCTGAACTGACATCTACCCTTCCTTCCCTGTTTGATTACCACTCAACATTTCTGACACCGATCTGCAATTTTGACTTTATATTTCTTATTTTCACTTTAACTGTAAGTTTTTTCCCTGAATTCTTTTCTAAATCAGTTTCTATTTTATAAAAATGTAGACGAGAGAGAAACCATTGTTTCTAAAAAGTTTTAACTGGAGCAAGGGAAAAAATCAGGAGTGTGATTTTTGTGTTATACTAATGGCTTGCATTTCAAAGTACCATCTTGGTGAGTTCACAATTTTCTGGAAAGACTCCTAAATATAGTAAGAAAAAAGTACATATTTGTGAACATATATTTGTGTAGATATCAAGTATGTTTATCTTTGGTTTATAGACTATCACATTGATTATTCTTTTCAGTCTGAAAGATAATACACACTAAATTTAGATTCTCAACAACTGTGTGTCAGCCTCAGTTTCCACCATATTAAATGAGGATGTTCTATCAGCTTAAAGTTCTTGAAAATCTCGTAGTGTAATGTTTTTACATCACAGACACAACTAGTTACGTGTCACCATGGAAAAAAAACTGACCCAAAAATTGTAGCCTAAAGTGACGATATTTATTTCCTCAGAGGTTTTGCAGGCCTAACATTTGGAAAAGGTTACTTGAACAGTTGTAGTGTGAATGTCTCATGAGATGATGGTCTTGAAGTTGTCAGGGCTGCAGTGGTTGGAACATTCAACTGGGGCTGAGGGTTCTCTCCAACTCAAATGAGCAGGGTCCTGACGTAAGTATGCTGCATTCAAAATACCAGTTTCCTAGAACCTAGAGAGACAAAACAATTCTCTAACTCTGTGAGTAGACAGTGAGAAAATAGTTCAAAAACAGCTCTTACTAGAGTTGTCAGACAGGATCCAAGACAGTCTCCAAAGGGGGAACTCAACTCATAGAGTTGATTCGCCAGCTGTTCAAAGGCATTTCAGATGCATCAGTGAGAGTCACAGATAGAAGTAGCAGGTTCAGTCAGAAACTTAGAAAAAAATAGGGAAGAGGCCTTCCGTTTGAGCAGCTGAAGGCAATTCAGCTCTGATGTAAAGCACCAGCCAGGCCCATTAATGAAAGAATGGTACTTTCCCCACCAGTACTTATTATGATAACAACTGTTTTTTAAAAAGATATAGATCATTGTATAACTAATGACTATGACTGCAGGTCTTTTTCTTCTTTCTTTTTTCTTTTCTTTCTTTCTTTCTTTCTTTCTTTCTTTCTTTCTTTCTTTCTTTCTTTTTTGAGACAGGGTCTTGCTCTGTAGTCCAGGCTGGTCCTGAACTCACTATGGAGCGCAGGCTGATTTCAAACTAATGGCATTTCTCCTGCTTTGGCCTTCCAAGTGCTGGGGTTACAGGTGTGCACCACCATGCCCAGTGTATGTGGTGCTGGGGAATCAAACCTATGGTCTTGAGCTTATTAGGCAGGTGCTTTAAGCACGGAGCTATTCCTCTGGCCCTAGACTGCAGTTCTATGAATAATGAATGCGTTGGCATATAATTTACTCTTACACAATTTATTGGACCACTAAAAATATCAGAATTGTTTAGGATTAAGAACAATGCTTTTAGAGAGAATTTTTGGTCTTGCAATATATATATATTTTCTCTATATATATATTTTTTCCTCTAAGAAGTGTTCTCTTAATAGATTTTCAAGTTCAGGTATTTAGTTCGGCATGAAACCATTTTCAAATGCTAATATTATACTCTTAAGGTTAATAAAGACACAGTCAGCATCACAGAACATATTTCAGGGACAATTATGTTTGTACTTCCAAATAATTATTTTTATTTTTAATCTTGAGACTTGAACCACACTTGAGGTTATTTTTAAACCCAGTGCTACAAACTTTTTCAAAAATATGTATTGGAATTAATGCAACTGCCAAAAAATATATGAAACTAAGGGAACGAGATCTTTATCTAAAAACATGTATTGTTCAGCACTGTGTTGGGAAAAACTGTCTTTGGCTTTTTTCTTTTCTTTTCTTTTCTTTTCTTTCTTTCTTTCTTTCTTTATTTATTTTTGGTCTTTTGTCTTGTGTTTTGCTTTGTTTTGTTACTGGGAATTAAGCTCAGGGCCTCACACATGTCAGGCAAGCGCTATGCCACTGAACTTTACCCTTGGCCTGAAACGCTTTCAAATAGATTGAAACACAGAGATTTAGTAAAATACTCAATTTTATTATAATATTATAATTTTAAATAACACTTCAGAAAAAGTCAAAGAAAATTTCTGCCCGTTTGAAATTGAAAAATACATTTTTAATTCAGATACATATTTTGAATTATATATAAAGAATAGATAATTCCCTAGTTGACATTTATTTATTCCTTATCTCACTTTTTACCCATGAGATCCATCCTTACCGATATTCATTGGCATTCATTCACTAGCAAAATAAGAGATATCCTATAAAATCATTCACTCATTCATTCAAGGATCAATTTATATTTTTAAAGTTTCAAAATTACAGACGCTACTCTGTATAATTAAGAGAGAAAATGTACTATTTCGTGAAAGTATTGAAAAGGTCAGAGGTAGGATGGATGTGAGGCTTGCTTTACACGTGTAGCTCAGGATATATTTGGTGTGCTTGAGGTGATGTATGGTATCTTACTTTTCTTTCTGAAGTGAATGGTATCCAAAACTCCTAGAGGTCTCAAGATGACTACTTCAGCTCGAAAACCTGCCTGTTTTTGCATTCCAGTTCAAAAGCATAGTAGCTTTCTTCTCAAAAGTCAAACCGACGTGCTTACTTAGTCTAATTGACTTCTTTGTGTGTGTTTTTCCCTCTGTGAGCTCTTTCGCTGGATTCAGACAGAAACCACACAACAGCCAAGTCCAGCTCTCTAGTAGCCCCGATGCCGCTGGTTGGCTCACACTACAGGTGCAGGTCTCTACGGCTCTGGGTCGCTGTCCTGCTCTGGTTTTGCAGGACGCTGCTGTCCAACTATACCATTGCTGTTCTCTGGTGCAACTCATGGCTTCTCGTTGACCCTGCTAGTTAGTAGTCTCTGTGACTCTCCTAGTCCGCTGTATTTCTGGAGGACTTCAGAGATTCTATGGCCCCTCTGTGCTTTTTATTTTCAAAGCAACCACTGTGTCCACAATATCCATATAAGAATCTTGAATAAACTTACAGGACTTCAGAGCCCACACTATTCAAGGGAATAAAAGGCAAGCACATGACCACTTGAGTGAGGGTTTATTAAATAGGACATATTTTACATCCCGAAGAAAGGTCGTGGTGGTGGGGACAGTCGGTACACCAGAGAGATAACCTTCTAGACCCATCCTAGGAGTTGGAGGAAAAGGGCGCCATTTTTTACAGGCATAGTAGGCATGCGCTTGGTCCAAAGTTGAGCCTGCTAATTGGTCCAATTCAAATCATCTGATCTGCGACTATTAATCGATTCACATTCAATTCTGTTGCAAAGTTTAAATTCAGAATGGGCAGTCACTATCTGGAGCAGTTGCAGGAGTTCAGGTTAGTCATATCTGTCAGGGTGGCTGGTGGATATGTCAATGAGTTCTAATATTGGTATTCACTGTCACATTTATGCTGAAAATAAATATGCTGGGCAGAAACTAGAGACTCTCTAGGAGGGCAAGCTGTGTTAATCATAGCTTAGTGTGATTTGAGAGGGTTGTAAATGTTTATAATGACCCCGGCTTACTTCCATGCTTGGCCGCATCAGAGTGATTTCACCCTCCACATGGCTGGAAGTTCTGGAGTTGCGTGAGTTGAGGGAAAAGGATGCCCACTGCCGACAGCAGGGCTGGGCCCTCTGTTTAAGCGACCCAGAGAGTGATTCAAAGGTATTCCTAGGGAGATGGGTGGGTACACTTAGGTACACTCCTTTCTTGTAGCCTGTGAAGGAGGAAGGAGTGAACGAGCAGGCATGAAAGGAATGATGTTGAAGAGATGTGATAGCTGTGTGTGACATCGCATCCCTGTCCATCGAAGAGAAGGGATAAAAGGAAGAGAGCGTCAAGCTCTTAACTTCTTTCTCTGTACATTTAGTACAGCTTCTGGCCCTAGACTGTGATGCACAACTTGGACATTTGCCCTCAGACTGTCCTGTTCATGTATGTATCAATAATGGCCGGACCTTAAAGCTATTCACATTATTTTAAACCAATCAGAGTATATTTGTTGATCTGAAGATAGATCGAATCCTTCCATCCAGACCTAATCTCATAGCAGATACATAACAAGAGAAGGGAGAAAGAAGTCAGAAATTTAAAAATTCTACTCAGCCTATTTTCTAATATTACATCAATCTTTCATTAGTTTAAAAAAACGAACAGGTTCAAAGTGCATACTACTACACGCCTACATGCCTATTGCTGTATTTGACTTTATAAAAGTTTGTTTAGAATTTATGTTCATTAGTATGATTTTAGACTGTAATTGCACTATATTATTCATGAATTTCCGATCATACATCATGTTCCTTTGAAGACTGTGTACAACCAGTCGTGTTTTCCTGGAGTATTTTAAATGTTGAACTCATACACAAGCAATGTGCATGGAATTTTCTTTGAGCAAAAACTGCTGATTTTTTGTTGCTCTTGCTGTTACGAAGGGCCCAAATTCCAACATAGTTCTCATCACACTTGGCTAAAATTAAGATGTCAGCAGGGCTTCAATTCTTTCCGGAGCTCTATGGGGAAGCCTGCATCTTTAATCTTTGTTTTGGTGTGGGTGTGTATGAGTATCTCAAAGATGTTCATGTTCCTTGACTTGTGTTGTGTTTACTTCATCTTCAAAATCCTCAACGTCAAGCCAGATCTTCATATAACTTTCCTCTTACCTCAATTTCTGTCCTCTTTTTCTAATTCTGTAAGGATCCTTTTGGCAGCCAATGTTGGTTGTCAACCTGATTGATCTTAGAGATGTCTAGAGTGTTAATAAGGCATGCTTCTAAGTGTGTCTGAGTGGGTAATAGAGGTGTAATCACGAAGGCCATATTTGTTCACTGGCCCCTCACTCCCCAGCTCTTTTCGGTCTCTGTTTCCTGAGGGACATGAGATCAAGAGTTTCTTTCACCAAGCCCTTTTACCTTCACATCTCTGCCTTGCAGCTATCAGAATATAAACCGAAAATGCAGGCTAAAATAAGCCATTCTCCCCTTTAAGTTGTGCAAGTTAGGTATTTTGTTTCTTCTACAGGAAAGCTGGTTAATACAACACTTGCATTCATCACATAATACTGAAAATTTTAGCATGTTAAGAGTAGCAAATTGCTCCCTTAACCTTAATTTCCTGTTGCTATATAAACTAACATCCTCACAGGTTCTCGGATTAAGACTATGGGAAACTATTATTCTGTCTGCCACAACATTTTTGTTGTTGTTGTTATTGTTTTGCTTTGTTTTGTTTTTTGCTTTGTCGCTTACTTTTGTAGTTTCTTGAGATAAAGGTCAGTCAAACTCATTAACTTCCACTCTTTCACTATAATTTGTGCCTTTATAGGCTTATTTTTTGTTAGTATTCTCTCAGCTACAACCTCTAACTACAGGTTTATCTATTGTGCATTATAATTCAGATAAAATGATTTCCAGTTTTTTCTTAACTTGTTAATTACTAAAAAGGCATTTCTCAACTTATAAATAGGATCTTTTTTGCTAGATAGTCCTTTGTATTTGATATAACTTGTATTGTGATCAGACCACATATAGGTATTATAAAAATTTTACCATTTGAAGGTGTTCTAATTCACTTGAAAATAAATGTTGATATGTCAGGGGGAAGTTTTATGACTGTTTTAACATAATTAGGTATACTATTAAACTATTTGACTCATTATAGGATGTTTTATGGTACTAATAATTATTTTAAAAGACTTTTTAAGACACTTTGCTATAATTGAATATTTGTCCACTTTCTTTTACTGTCAAATTTCTTTTTTCTTCATTTCTTTGGAGTTGACATGGTTAACTGTGATGATAAGAGTAGTAGTTTAAAATTGTAATATCTTCATTAATTTTCTTTTTTACAAAATTATGTTTCTTTTGTCTGCCAGTAGAAATATGTTATCTACCAAACTTTTCTGGTAGATAGAAAGGTCCAGAACTTAGCATAATCACACGTGTCCTTAAACATGAAAGGAATCAGCAGCAGATGTCGCCGTAGTGGTGTGTGAGGATTTGAGGTCCTTATTTCCATCACTATAGTAATGCTAGCTTCAGTTATGTTGCCTGAAACCAAACTTTCATCTTTATCCTTGAAATTTTCCTGTATCCTTTCGTTCCTGCTGAGAAAATGTCTGTTCTCGCCTAGTGTGTCTACCCTCATGTTCTTCTTCTTGGGTGATCAGAGTATGTTGAATTATCAGAAAACTCTGTGTATAGGTTAGGGATCTGGGAGAAGCAGACTCGGCAAAAATCACAAAGAAAAGGGATGAATTTGGAGAGTTTACAAGTCCCAGGAGAGAGACAGTCCAATATGGCAACCTGCACGTCAAGAGCTGGAGGTCGAACACCCATCCAGGATAGCAGTCGGTGTGAGTCTGCTGCAGGTCTTGGTTGTTCCAAGAGCAATAGCAAAAACCAGAGACTGGAAATCAGTGACCTGTAGACTGCACAAGCCAAGGTCCACAGACAATCTTGAAGGCGAGAACTTTCCCCACCCCACAAAAAAGTTGCAACAATCTTTCTTCCTTTTCTTCCTTCTTCCTTTCTTCTGTTTAGTTCAAGTGCCAGTTAAGCCTCTCATATCCGGGGTAAATGTTCTTTCTTCCTTTGCTGGCCCACAAACGCCCTGGGCGTTTCCTAATTCCTTCCAGTTGATATAATTCCTTTAAGGGTCACACCCTAACACATTGAATACAATGAACACATGCAGGAATGTCAAAGTTTCTCGCTAAAGAAAAAGTGGACCTACAATGTGAAGTTGTAAACTTGAGAATGATGTTTTACTTGACGTTCAGAACCAATCTCAGAGAAATGTCGATCTCCTGCTTCCACCTCTCCCCTTGGTTCAGGTTTTTCTTCCTTCTCCGCTCTCCCTCGTCAAGGCTCTCATATGAGTGCATGAACCTATTTTTGTTTTGGGAAATGTCTCTCTTCCCATGTGGAACGTCACACACTCTAGAGTGAGCCTTTGGTATCTACAGAGGGGTATCATTAAGAAGTTGGGCCAGTCATAACGCTGACTGTTCTGTTCTCCAAAGCGGTACAGAGATGGTCCGTCTCTATCTTGATTTTCTATGTCATCGTGGACATTATCTCCCTCAAAAAGAGTAGACATTTATCATTCTTTCCTATGTACCAGCAGTTAACTCTTGGGTTAAATAAAATATTCCCTTTTCACCTTGCCTGAGCTTATGGATGAGGCCTTTGGCAGACATTTATTTAATTTCACTTTACTAAAAAATAAAATGTAAAAAAGACAAATAAGCAAGAGAAAAAGCAAACTACCATGAAGTCGAAATAGTTTCTGTTTCTCTCTCTCTGTCTCTGTCTCTGTCTCTCTCTCTCTCTCTCCCTCTCTCTCTCTCTCTCTCTCTCTCTCTCTCTCTCTCTCTGTGTCTCTCTCTTTCAGCTTTGGAAGCAAAGGAAGAAGCCAAATTTTTCTGTTTTTCCCTTTATCACACAATTCTGCTATAAAGCTGAAGAAGATTATAGTAGCAGAGTTGAGAATTATTTTGAAAGAACTTATCTCCAAACCTTAACGACTACACTCAAGCTGTTCTTTTCTTTTCTATCTTTCTTTCTTTCTTTCTTTCTTTCTTTCTTTCTTTCTTTCTTTCTTTCTTTTTGCATTTCATATAAGAATACCACCAAACTGATGGTGTGCCCTCGCCAGTTTTGCATGTCAGAAGGCGAATCATGTCATTTTATCTCATGAGGTAAAGATAACATTCACTCTTAAATTGGTGTCTGCCAGGTTCCTCAATGCAGCGGTCACCTTTCCAATTCTGAGATGAAATACCCCACCCCTGAAACTTAAAGGAGGGGATGTTAATTTCAACTCACGGTTTTGGAGGATTCAGTCCAAGTTGGCCAGTTGGCCTTAGGAAGAAAGGGCATGGTGAATGGACATTGAGGAGCCCGTGTGCTCAGCTATAGTAGCCAGAAAGCGGAACGAAGAGTCAGGGACAAGAATACACTCACCCAGATATCTCCACTGTGACTTTCCTCATCCACTTGGGCCCCCAAATCCTAAGAACACACTCAGCCTTGACTCATAAGGGGTCAGTCTAATGAAATGTTTAGTGCCCCATAATTTAGTCAACTTTGGAAAGCCACCCCTCCAACCACATGAAACTTTGGGGAGCATTTTAGTTCTAAGCCATAAGCTTCTATTATAAGATACCTATATCATTTGTGATTAATATTTAATATTTTGATAATAATGGTAGTTCAGGCTTACTATCTCAGCACTCTGGGACTGGGCCAGGAGATTTGGAAGCCTAGCAATTTAGCAATTTAGAGATACTTTGTTTCAAAACTAAATAAATAAAAACTAAGAAAAGGAAGACACTGCAAATATAATTTACTAATTACACATATTTCCCACTGATTTTAGCATCTATCAATACAATAATTATTATTGTGGTTTTTGTTACGAAATGCTTTTCTATTTTCACTATCCCATCTATAGTTAACTGAATTATTCTATAAGAAATAAAAATCCATTTACTTCATGTATTCATTTACTCTATTATTTATTTAAGTCACTATGATCTAATGGATATGTTTTATTTTATGGATTATAATTCATTTTTTACACATATTGTCCCATGTTTGGGCACTAGGAGGTCCTTCAAGATAACACGATACATGATGGCCTCTTTATCGTCAATACCAGAAAGAAGAGATGTGGTCAGGTGGGGGACTGAGGATACAAAATATACTTTTAGAAAAAGCATTCAGAGCCACAGAGAAAAGACATTTATTCTGGTAGATCCCTGTTCCCAGCATAAGCATTTGGTTTAGGTGAAAATGGAGGGAGGTTAGGGAGAAAGAAGGTAAAATATTCCATGCAAAAACTAGTGTTTCACAAAATAAAGACTACAGCGATTGTGTGTTATAAAAATATTCTAATAAGAATGATATATTGATTGCTTTCAGTTTTGTAAAAGATCAACTCCTCTTAATTATGCATGAAATCATAATTCTTTTCAACTAATTTTTGGCTAGTGACATTGTTCTCTGTATGTTGCTTAAATCTGCCAGTTTACTAATACAGCAACAATTGATGCAGAAACACAAGGTAATTAACCAGCAAATTCTATGCTTATTTTAAGGTTATGTTACCTGACTGAACTCTTTTTAGCATTACTTTGTTATTAGCATTTTGTGGTTTTTGAATTACTTCTAAAAATTTATAAATGTCAGTCTATTCCTATTAACCCAGCTCAAATTTCTCACTTCTACTTAAGCCCCAGAAATAATTTGTGGAAGTACATGAAAATGACCAAGATTTGGAAGTTGGAAACCTGTTAGATTTTCCATATGTGGACTCTTCAAAACTTGTTTCTCAAGCTAAAATTAGTTCCATATTACATGTAGAATATCGGATTTATCTGTCAAGAAGAGCCTTTTTAAAAATGCCAAACATTGATTCATTCTTACCCAGTCCTTCTCTAGGTCCTTGCTAAACTGGAGCAAAAATAATCCCTGTTACTAATGGGATCTGGCTTATCTTTTTGTTGAAATAAGGCTGAAAAATATTGAGACCAATGGATCTGAGACTTTCTTGCTTTCTTTACAGATTTATGCCACTATTTCTGGAAAAACAAATTAAAGGTTCATTTCACTGTCTACTTGGTGAACAGGATACCCTTTTCATTTTGTAGATATTTATTCTTTAATTTTCAATGAATAATTAGATTTACTTTTTATACGTGCTGAAAAATGTGTTTTATGATCAAGTAATAAAAACCTCTGCTAAAACGAAAGTTTTCTCTTCACCACTTATGAATTCTACTGAAAATTTGACTTTTGCGCTAGTCATTTGCTTCCCTTGAAAACTTAAAATCACGGGTGTGTTTCCATCATTACATGTTTAATAAAGCTGTGAGAAGACAATAAAAACGGCCATACAAGAAAGCTTATGTTGAAATTATGTTTCATGCAAAGCTCAAAACTTTATTGACACAGCAAAGACTGTGCAAACAGCTCAGGAGGTACCTCAAGACAATGTGCTATCAGACCAATTCTGCCATATTTGAGAATATGCATTTCAATGCATATTTTCACATATTTAGATTTTAGTTTTCTGTTTCCTAAATTCAAAGGAGGAGATTAGATAGTCATGATAATTCCTTTTTTTTTTTGAGACAGATTCTTTTTCTGTAGCCCAGACTGGTCCTGACCTCAGATTCCTTTCATCTCCAGAGAAATATTTTATATATTTAGATAAACTGTCACCATAACAATTTTTGAAATATGGTTATACCATTTTCAATTTCCCTTATTGCTTGAAGCTTGGCGAAATTTCCAATTCTCAGAATGTCTTCAATTTTTAGAAATTTCTATAAGGTAAATCTAATAAAGCCTGCATGGAAAACTAGAAAACTGTGGAGGATTTACCCAAATCATTTTTTTGACACTGTGACCATTCTGCATCACAGAATATTTTATTCCTTTGTCCTGTACAAAGACTTATGTAATGACACAAAATTTTCAATTAACACAATTTCAGGACCGAATTATGTAACTCAATTCTCTTCCTTAAGGTTGTACTTTGTGAAATTTAAAGACAAGTAGTTATTCAGGATAAATTTCCCAGAAAATATGACATATAGATGAACAGTTGTAAATGACAAAGGGAAGCAGGAAGAACATTTCAAATGGATTGCAGTCCTTTAAAATCTCCTCTCTTTTCTGTAAATCAGGTTACCACTGACATATACAGGAAAGATGTGATGCTGAAGTATGAGCTTGATTTAAAATTACACCATTTCCCGTTGTGTATAATTTTTGGCAGTAAGTCTTTTATGTTGTAGGTATCTTGGGAGCTCAACGTCTTCTAACTAGTCATGAGAATTAAAAAAAAAAATAGCTGTGAAGATTCTGTTTGCATCAGTGAGCTCCCAGAAAACTATGATTTCTATGTACCCACTCTATGCCTCAGAAGTTGATGTCTTGTGACTTATTGTCTCATTTTATAATATTAGTTAACCTAGTGTTTTGTCATGACATCTGTGTAAGGGCAAGAAAGATGAAACTAAAATAAGTTAAGACATTTGTTCAGAATTTATCTAGCTGGAGGGATCTGATTTGAAGCCCAGTTCAATTACATTTCTCCATGCTCAGACACAGGAAATCATTAAAAGAAAGCCACTTTAATACTAAGGAAAGTTTCATCTTATCTAAGCTAGCAGGAGGGCAGGGAAGTAATCCTGGGAGTTAGCAATTTTGATAGCGTGATGGTGTTGCCAACAAAGATAATGTAGTGGGCTTTTTCTTCTTTGTCATGTCATGTGATCTCTGAGTGAAACCTGAAGGATACTCCCAGGACTGTCTCTTTCTGCCTGGGCTTCATGGTTACGAACAGTCACCTCATGCTTGCGGTGATTTAATCTTTTTTTCCCTTTAAGGACTTGATTATGGAGAAAACAAGAATGACAGCTCATTAGCTAAGTCATGTAACGGTAATACTTTTACTCTATATTTTGCATATTCAAATAATAAATAAAAGAAGCTTTTATCTTTCAGAAATGCTTACTTCTCAGTAAATTTTATTTGTTGGACATTTTATCCACCCCCATCAAGCATCTTTCTCTAAAGCAGAGTTCTGAAACCTTTTTACCATTGACATTTATAGTGTGAAGCTACTGCTGATGTCTTTCAAGATGTTTAGAAGAAACGTGTCTGAACTTTCTAGGAGCTAGTGCTGTGTTCACAGTTGTGATAACCAAAAATGCCTCTGTACGTCTCGTAGCAGCAAGTTACTGACCCCTAAGAACCATTGGCCTACAGATCCAAGACTCATAAATTCAAGAATTTGATTATTCAGACGTTGTGACATATTTAGAAAATTGACTCTTGAAGGTTCTCTTTAAATTTAAGAATGGAACTTGAAAGTAAAAACAAAGTGAAACAGGGGGGTAGGGTGGGGAGGGAGGGAGTGGTGGTTAGGGGGAGGGACAAAAGGATTGTGGGAAAGTACTTGTCACCTTGACAAGATACATAGGTGCACAAAATGCTAAACTTCATTGTAAACCTTAAATTTTGCACTTATACATATCAATAAAATGGGGAAAAATTAAGAATGAAAATAATTGTTAGCCTACCTTTTCCATAAATGGCTTAGCATTTCCATTCCATATACTCATCCACCACATACATCCTGTACCTAACTTCTTTTTCTTCTTAGTCTTTTCACTGGTAACGTAATTTATATTAAGACGACTTTATACCTGTGTGTGTATAACTCATGTGCCTATCTCATGCAGTCAGTAGAATTAATTCCCCAGGTTGTCAATTTTCTTATCTGCAAAATTCAGAATTATAGACCTGCCATACATTGTAGCATAGAGCAACAGAGAATATAGGCAGAGACACACACCACATTACTTGACACCCTCTCAAGTCCAGTTGAGTTTGACATACTCTGTTGAAACCTTCTGTTCTCTTTCCTGCAGGACAGCTCTCTTAATTACTTATTTGCCACTTTGACTCGATACCAATGTCCACAACTTTACGGAGAAGAGAGTTATTTTAACTTAGTTCCAGAAAGCTAAAGTCTATTCACAGGTGGCCAGCTGGAAAATGGTGGGATCTCACAGTGGGGCCACAGCTAGAGCCAGGATCAGAGCTGATGCTCCAGAGACAGAGATCCTCACAGCATCGTGTCAGGGCAAAGATGGGTCAGGGAGGAAGGGTAGAACCAGCACACACTCCTCCAGGTCTAGCCAGGGCCCATCTTCTGACGGTATCCATAGGTATATGAGGCTTTTGGGGGACACTCCAGATCCAAACCACAACAATAGCTTCTTTCTTTTGAGCAAATAGTCCTATCATCCGTCTACTATTTTCATGAATATGACTTCTCTCTTCAGAACTTTTTTCCTTCCATTCTTCTTTTTCTAGTAACAAGAATCCATTTGATTTTTGTCTTGGATTATTTTCAAACCATGGCTTTCTCATAACCCAACGTTTTCTACTGCGCATTTTTTTATCCATCTTTAGCATCTGTGTAATTAATATTTTAGAGCCATGGCTTAATAATTCCAAATACTGGGTCACCTCGAAGCCATCTTCTATGAAGTGTGTTCTTCCTTAATTATAGACCATGTGTGCTTGCTTCTTTGAAAATCTCATATGATTGTATTTCGCTATAGATATTGGGTGTAAAATAACAATAGAGTCAAAAGTGTAACAAGTTTTACTTTGACCTACTTCCCTCAAGAGCTATGCATTGTCCAGTAGCTATAATGAAGTGCTGACGATTCAGATTTCTGTTCTTGTTAAGCTGAGCCATGGCTAGGTCATAGTTTAATGAGTTTGAGTACACCTGTCATTAGCCCTACTGTGAACTTCCTATATTTTAGCAACAGTATTATATATTCGAGCTAGAGCAAGTTGGTCAAAGTCTCAAATATTTCGTGCTGACCTGATATTTAATACCTGCAAGGAAGGGCAAGACTTTGCTTCTTCTTATTGCAAAATACCTCGCGTAGTAGTTGAAAAATGGAGAGAGTGAGTGCGGAGATGATCAATCTGTCTTTTCAACTGGGATTCAAATTTATCTGTGTTCTGAATGAATTTGATTAAGAAAACTTAGACTGTGTTTTTTCCCTCACTTGTGTGAAAATACTACTTTTTACATGATGGGCAAACAGGAACTATGACACTATACTTACGTAGGCTTAAACATAAGTTGTTGCACATTTTTTCACTTCCAAATCTTGCATTTTGAAATTGTCTTCTAGGCTAGAAACTAAAGCTATTTCTAATTTATTTAGAGTGGCCATGTGAACCTTCACAGGCACAGTAGGTATTAGCAAAACATACATCAACTTCTTCTTCTTGCTCATGCTGGACTTGAACTTGCAATCCTTTTTTCCTTAGCCTCTCAGTGAGAGTCAAGGCAGGTACCACCTCACTCTGCTTGCAAGTATGACTGTTTTATATCCTTTCTTTTTTATGTTAGTTGTTTCATCTACTCTAAAGGATTAATTTTGAGATTTTCCCAGCTGGAATTATAGATTTTTCTACTTCTCCTTTCAGTTCTATCATCTGTTATTTCAACATTTTTGTTTATTGCTTGTCACATACGTACAAAAAGCACTATTTTCTTGGTGGATTGATTCTCACATGATGTTTCTTCTGTATCCGGTAATACCTTTGCTGTGAAGTTGACTTTCTGTCATGAATATAGTGATACTCTTTCCTTTGATTCGTATCTCATGCTGTAACTTTGTGCAGGGATTTATTCCCGCTCACAATTTTGAGGTGCAAGATCTAGAACCCATGCTTGGTGATGATTATCTTGCTTGCAGAGATAAGAGGAGGCAGTGAGCATCACAGAGCACGTGTTGTAGGGTCAGAGATTCCCAACACCGTAGACAGTAGGCGCTGGATGCTGGACTTCAATTTTTTGAATAGGATGTTTTCCCTTCAGGATTTCCATCTTGCTTTTTACAAATTACTCGTGTCTACTTACCTCTTTCTCTCCTTTGGTTAAAGAAAAAAGGTTTCCATGTGTCTGCAACATCAATGTGTCTCGACAGTATATAATTTGCTTTTATTGTTATTATCAGTCTCACAGAGTTCACCTTGATCTTCCGAAAAGATTTTGAGGTTTTCAATTCATGCTGGGATGAGTTACGATTTGGTATTATTTTGATAAGATGGTTGTGTTACTGGGAAGGGTCTGAGGAGATTTTCCACCAAGAGAAGAGGGAGATCTCAACTCTGTCACTCCCAAGAGGAGGTTTTGACATGTCACCGAAAATAAAGGCAAGATTTACCAGTGACAGGCGTATCCAGGTTGCTCAAGAGAGTCTAAACAGACACACTAAGAAAGGAGAACGGGTACTTAGGGCAAGCGGCATTATGCCCTGGAGTTGGGGGTTGTGTGTTTTTGAGAATATTCAAGATGCATGACTTAGGATATGAATTCCTTGAGTATGCCGGGTTAGTAACTATGGGCTAGGTTAAAATGTGAACCTTTTGCATCTTTTAAAAGTTCAGAGATAGGGTACTGTGTCAATAGTACTAGTTCCTTCTTGTAGAAGTTTGTAGAATTTGGCAATCCATGGGATAATTTAAAAGAGAAAAGTACAAAGCCATTTTATTGTTTTATTGTATTTTTAAAACTCCTAGGGGTTTAGGGATGAGAAGTGTAAAAGGGCAAAACAGGCCAAGGGGTGAAAACGCCATTGCACCCTAGTGTAGCTTGGAAATTGGTCTGACGTGTTAGTTTACACAACATTTTAATTTTAAAATTATACTTCCCTTGTCTTCTTTTTACCTATCTTTATATTTCTCTATCGTATCTCAGTTGTGTGTTATATGCAAAGGGCAAATGTTTGGGAATACCAAAAGTGAAATACTATGGATTAAAATTCTTACTGAGATTAAATTTCCATTTTGAAATATTATATTAAAACAGTAGAGATGCAATCCAAATATGTTGTTGAGAGATGAGGCCTTTGGAAATTGATAGGTTTAGACAAGAAGTCGTGCGGTAAAATGCTCACAATTAAATCCTTGTAGTTTTACAGAAAGAGAAAACAGAACTTCTGCACGTGTATTGGCCTTTTCTGACCACGTGATGCCCTTTACCACTTTGGGGCTCTCAAAGAGTTGAGCGCTACAAGATTCTGCTCCTTAACTATGGAGCTCCAGAAAGAGAATGAAACATAATCACTCTACTTCTGTTATTTTTTATAACTTAATCCATCAGTAGTATTATGTTATTGGCAATAGAAAACTGAGTAGTGCTTCTTAAGGGCTATAATTCCCTTTGCGTAAATATGTATATATATATATATATATATATATATATATATATATATATATATATATATATTATATACAAATATATAAATGTATAGATAGGTAGACTTTATATACTGATATTGATATATACATTATCATTACCTACTGTTTTCATCATTTTATGTCTTTAGTATAATTTAGAAACCTCACCTTTCTTTATGTTCCTTTCTGTCTTGTTTATAGCATAAATGTTTCCAATATTTCTCTAAGTGGATTTATATTCACATTAAACATTTCTTCAATGTTTGCTTTGATCAAAAAAGCTAGAAAACTCAATAAAAGGCTATAATGCTTACTTTCCATTTTTGTATTCTGTGCTGTTCTTCTCAGACACTCCTAATATGACCTGTAGAGGTATTGACCATGGTCACTTTGTTGAACATATAGTATATTAAAGAGCTCTTGTCAGGAGTTGGACATGAAAAGGCATGCTAATAATCCTAGCACTTTGGGAGGCTGAAGCAGGAAGATCATAATACTAAGCTCAACCTTGGACAACTTAGCAACTTGGAAAGACTGTGTCAAAATGAAAATAAAATCAAATTGACTAGGAATATAGCTCAGGGCAAAGGTCATCAGCTCAATTGCCAGTACCAAAAAAGAAAGAAAGAAAGAGAGAAAGAAAGAAAGAGGAAATAAACGAAGAAACTCTTATGAAAACAAGTGAATATCCGCATCTCAGAAAGAATTAAATAAAGCCAGAATTCACAATTTATCACTCATTTTTCTGTGTACATCTAGTAATTGACATTCTGGTTTCAGCTGAAATAATGAAAATACTCACCGAATTTGGATTTTAAATTAAGTACATAGGCTCAATATTTTGCACTATTCAATCAGTGATACTGCAGATTCTCTTACTAAATTAAAACCATGGTGTAACGGGCATATTTCCATTTTGAAAAGGTTCTGAAGCTTATGTTTAGTGAAGTGAATTCATTTGGAGTTCCTGCATTTCTAAACACAATACTCCCAAGAGAACTTGTTAAATTTTATTTTCACAATGTAACATATGCATTTAAAAATACAGCACTTTGATATACAGTGAAGTATTTTCAACCCCACTACTATTTCTGAAAAATTTCTTAAGTCATTAATTTGCATAGTGAAATTAGGAGAAAATTTTCCATCTATTCAGAAAGTGTCATTGGATGCCAATCTCTCAAAGTTTCTTGGATTCATTTTCTTACTCCTGAAAGGCATGATATAATTAAAAAATATGTTCAAGTCATCCTAGTTATAAACAATATGGATAAGTACGAGAGAAACTAATTCACAATCATTTGTGCTTAAAGGTACCTATCCAGAAGATGGCGGCAGAGTAGGATCCCTAGAGCAGCTATCTCTAAAGAAAAAAAAAAGTACAAGTGGAATCCATAATAAAATCAATGGAATAGAAGTAAAAATAAAGTCAAGTGATAATGGCCTAGAGAAGCTCTCTGTGGGGCCCTCTAGCGGAACCACACAGCTGGCTCCTCCCCTCTAGCTGGAGAGGAAAGGAGTAGGCGGTCAGAGGTCTATGGTTTGCGCAAAGCCACAAAGATGAACCGACTGCGAATTTCCCAACCCAACTAATCTGAGTAGCAGACTTACAGTGGAACACAAAGTGCCCTCCAAGCATGCAGCAAAAGGGGCCAGCATCAGCAGGACGGGAGCTGGACGATGAGAGAAGCCCAGGGAGCAGTGCACCCCCAACTGTGCCCTGAGGGGACAGCAGATCCAGCCCCTTTGGGACCTTTAGGGGTAGGAGAGCAGCATGGAAGCAGAGGAGCTGAACAGAGCGAACAGGGCGTCTCCAAATGGGCTCCACATCGCCCTGACCAGAGAGGAGCGTCAGAAGGAAAGAGTTCCCCAGGAAGAGAACTGTGGGGTGAGCTCACAAGGCAGTCGTGTCTGAAACCAGCTCCGCATAAATTCATTAGGGAGGAACTGATTTTTTTCGATGAATCTCTGCTTTTCAATTATTTTTATTTTTCTGTCTCATTATTGTTATTATTATTATTATTCCCAGTTCGTTTGCTTCTTAAATTTATGTGACGGGATTGTGTGCTACTGGTTGATCAATTGATCGATTTGTACTTTGGCTTTTCTGTTGGCTATTGGCTATCATTCTTGTCCTTTCTGGTCTCTTTTCTTCTCCTATTCTCCCTCTCTTCTCCCTCTTGCTCTATACTACAGTCTCTCTATTTTTTTCAAGCCCCTGAATAACTTCCTGGACTTTTGCTACACCCTCATCTTAACTTCTTTCTTTTACCTTTCTTTCTTCTTCTTTTTTTGTTTGTCTTCTGACCCTTATTCTTTCCCAACCTGCCTCTCCCCTGTGACTCAGTACTATTACTTACACGGCTTCTCTCTCTGTCAACTCTGGTCTGGAGTAGAAGTAGCCCCAGGTTTTTCTTTTTACATTATACAAACACCTACTTTTCAAGTCCCACCTAAAATTAACGCATAATCCTAATTTGTCCCCTCCCCACTGCAGCTCCTCTAGTACTTGAACTGATAAGTATCAATAACTCTTACCCATATAGAAAAGCAAATAGAAACATATTACCTGTATGCTATTTGTCTGGAAACAAATTAGTAACACAGTTCTGTGTATATATTTATACCAATAAGATAGTGGCACCATGAGCAAATTTCTTCTATAGGTCGTCACAATTGTACATAAAAATCACCTTGAGTAATTTGGATGGCAGTTAGTACATTAAGTGCGGACTGGGTATATATATATTAATACTGGGTATAAATATATACCTAATAGGTAACTATAATAAATAAAAGTAGTATAGTAAGTGGATCTAAAAACAATATAGGATGCTTTTATTTTAAAGTCTCTGTCATATTATCAAGATCATTAGTACAATTAACTAAGTCAACTCTAGGTCCAATTAGATGTACAGTAAATATGTACAATACAATTATAGCAGCGGACATTAGTATTCCACTATCACAGATAGACAGATCAACTAGACAAAAAATCCATGAAGATATACAAAAGTTAAATGGCACTATAGAAAAATTAGAGGTAGCAGATGTTTACAGTTTTCCACCCAACATCAACTGAATACATATTCTTCTCAGCAGCACATGGAACATTTTCCAAAATAGAGCATATTCAAGTTCATAAGTCATGCTAAAATAAATAAAAAGAGATAGAATAGTTCCTTGTATACTTTCAGATCATAATGGAATAAAACTGGAACTAAACAGCAAAAGAAACAGAAAAAAATGCACAAATACACGGAGACTAAACAACTTACTACTGACCAACAGTGGATCACAGAATAAATCAGAGAAGAAATTAAAAACTTTATGTAGTTAAATGATGAGGGAAGAAAGTCAAAAAGAATATATATATATATATATATATATATATAATTCATTTAAATTATGTGTATGTTATTTATTGATAGAAAATTTTGCCCTTCAAAACATGAAGATAAGTATTTATACTTATCATTGTATGTACATTTTACAGGCTTTGTTATATTATTTCAAACTTAAGGATAAGAACCAGAAATAGTACAAAGAATTCAACACAGTTTTTTTTTCCCCATTCTATTGATGTGTGTAAGTGCAAAATTGAAGGTTTACAATGACGTTGAGCATTCTGTGCACCTACGTATCTTGTCTAGGTGACAAAAGGAGAGCGGGAAAGTCCACACAGTTTTTATTGAGATTCACTATTATTTTACTTTTCCCACATTCGTTTCATACCTTTCTATAAGTATATATATTTTCACACTTTATTGATACACGTATATAAATACACATACATATGTGCGTGTGAGATACACAATGTTTACTTGAAACTTGAGTATTTTGTGCACATATATATTGAGTCAAAATTAAAACCCTTCTCTCCCTTTTCCCCATCCCACATCCTCTCCCTTCCCAATAGTTCCCATTATACCCCCCGCCCCAGTTAGTTTCATGAAGTGACTTTATACTTCTTATGAGGATCAGAGTGTAATATCAAAAAGTGGGCTAGAGATGCAGGTGTATATGGAAACACTTCGATGAACGGTCTGTCTCATCAGAGACCTGTTCTCAAT
The DNA here is from genome assembly GCA_004027205.1 of Ctenodactylus gundi. Taxonomy (NCBI): domain Eukaryota; kingdom Metazoa; phylum Chordata; class Mammalia; order Rodentia; family Ctenodactylidae; genus Ctenodactylus; species Ctenodactylus gundi. The sequence goes on along the minus strand of PVKB01003898.1, from coordinate 24,263 downwards.
GTGTAAAAATTTGCCATGTTTCACTCATAGGCTCTATGTAATTTTTTAAGCTTCTTCTTCTAGTATCCTTTATAACCGCCTTTCCCCTTGAGCCAGGATCCAGGGCAAGTTCAGGAATTGTCCATGTCTCTTAAGTGAACTTTAATTTGGAACACTGCTTCAGCCTGTCTCTCTTTCTTACTTTGTTTTCCTTTTTTTTTTTTTCAGTGCAAGCTAAAGGTTTTCAAAATGTCTTAATTTGGGCTTGTCTAGTATTTCCTTATGATCAAATTTAATAATCCATAGAATCAAAGATATCAACAAAAGATAAAGATAGCTAATACAACCACCAACTTTTGAAAGATGTTTAAGAAAATGTTTTATTTTTAAATCAACATTAAACTCCTTTTTAAGCTCAGTGTACTAGAGAATCATGAATATTTTGTAGGGCAAAAGTAAATTTTCATTCAGTCATTGATCACAAATTTTAGCAGAAATGAGGAAGGTAATTCTAAATGATATTCTTTTCACTTGAACTTTTATAATAGCATTAAAGTGGAGAAAATGAAATCTTATTTAACTGAAAAGGGAATATGATATAACTATTTTAGTTACGAAGAACCTGGACAAAGATAATTTTCTTGAAGTGTGTCTTAATTTCCTAAATGGATATTGCTATAAAACTTATAATTCTTAATATTTATCAATTATTATTATCATAAAGATGCTAACTATGTTAGCATCTTTATATTCAAGCTTTTGTCTTCCTGCTAACATTTTTGCTCTATTTTTTAATCTACTATATAAATAAATTAACTTTGGAACACCAAAGTATTGTAGTCATCATAAGATGTTGATGATGGCATCGATACTTTTTCTTCAATCTTTAAGCATCTTCTAATTTAAATTAAGCTCTTCACTCTTTGTCAACTGAGATTTTTAAAAGTTATTTAAGAATACAGTAGCATTTTTAAATTACAGTAAGATATTTAAGAAATAAGCTATCTTCTTCACCAGAAAGTCTTTTTCCAAGGTTCTCCTTTGGGAGAAAATTAGTTTTTAGAAAATGCAAGCCAAATGCGTTAGTCATAATTTTATGCTTTAAAAAAAGTAACAGTTGCCTGAGAATGTTTGGCAGGGAACACAAAATCCTATTAGCAGCAAACATCTGTGGCAGTGTGAGAGTGGCACACACCACGAGAATCTCTTACAGGCTGATCACTCTCCTGAGTTATTTCTGGGTATCTGGAGGAGAAATTCTGTTGTCTCAGAAAGGGACATTTACTTGTTCCCATTTTAGCAAAATTAATTTAAATTGGCTGGCAGCTTATCACACCATCTGCAGGGGGTATTCCAAGGGAGGAAGGAGATACAAAGAAAAAACACCCAAGCACCGTTTCAAGAAGGTATAAAGGCACTAAGAGTTCAATGCAAAAGAAAAGTAAGGTAATCACCAAGAAATCTAAAGTCATCTTGGTCACTGAGTTTTATGGGATCATATTCCTCTCACCTTCTCACATTTCATTTTACTGGGCAAACTGGCCTGAGTTTTAATTTGTGAACACACAGTATAAGAGATGTATCTAATGAGTTATATGCCTAAAATTGGTGCAGGCATCTAATTCCAGTACACTGGTGTTCTGTGTGAGGAAGGTTGCGAATTCCAACTCAACTTGGACAATTTAATGACTTAAGGAGACATTCTCTCTTAATTAAGACAAAAAAAAAAAAAAGTGGGCCGGAGATGTACCACAATGGAAGACCTTAGTACCATGTGAAATAAAATAATAACAAAATCAAATACATAAAAATTAAAAACTGCAGAAGAATAAAGCCCAGAAAAAAATATGGGCATCTCCTCTGAAATTCACTTATAGGTGTATAACTACCATGGTTTGGAAAAGTTCCAGCAAATAAAGACAATTATGACAGCTACACAAACTCACTGTCAGAATAGCATAATTTCTGCCTCATTAAATGAGATGAGAGTTCAAAGATTTGTGGGAAGAGAGAAGGAAAAGACACAGGAAAGACATAGAAATAGTGGAGTGTAAAAGAATAATACAAATTTGTTAGCAAGCATCTTTTCATTAGACATCCATGTTGAAGGATGAAATCATTTAAAACCGTGTTTTCGATGCCTTCATCCTGTTCTTTAGATGTAGAAAAGTAGACATTTTCAGGAGTGATCCTCACTGCTACAACAGCTCCCAAACCTAATTCCCAAGTAATTGGTCATGTTGACCAGTGATTGCAAATAAGCAAGCAAAAAACCCACGGCATGCATTTAAAGCATCCGACAGCACCTATAAAGAAAGAAAAGGTGTGAGAAATGAGTTGTAAAATTTTTCTGAGGGTATGTTTCTCTGTAGAGTTAGGATGAATTCTCTGATGCTATCAGTGGCCTTCTTATGCTACCAGGTCAACCAAAGCATTGATGGACATCTTTTGTACCTGAGAGAGGGAAGTGTGTACAGATGTGCAAAAGAATACAGGAGTCTCTTTCCACAACCAGCACCACTTTTTTTGTTTTTTGATACAGATGGACAGTTAACATCGTTTCTCCCATTTATCCTGTAGTTCAGAACAGAACTAGGTCTATAAAGTATCATTTACTATAATGTGCAACTTCGGGAAAAGAACATTTCTCAAGAGAGAAGATAATAAATGGGCATTCAGAGGAATCTATGTTGCTAAATTTTATTTTTTTTCAGCAGTACCGTATGTGTCCTCTGTGGTATACTTTGGGTTGAATTATATTCAGCAGGATGAACGAGAATAAAAGCATTATTTTTCCTTCCATTAAAGAAAGATTTTTCTCAAACACCACACAATTGATTTCCAAAATAGCTTTTGGAATAGAGTCTTTTTAGAATTACTTTGTATTTATTTCTCTGGCCTTTCTTTTAAATATTGACACTGCATTCTACCAGCACCCATATTTATTATCAGACATTCAGCAGCCTCACATAAGTTATATGTTTGTCTGAAAATTCTTTCAATCAAAATTTGCATCTTCTTTTTAATGAACTACATTTACCCTTTAATATCAGCTTAATTTTTTAGAATAATTATTTTCCTTAAACCTCTAAAATTGTGAATATTTTTATTCACCCAATATGGAATGAGAGGTGTATCTTGCTCTTGACTAGAATTTAAATAGAGAGATGTGTGAGACATATCCTGAAATACACAGGTAAAGGAGTGGGTGGAGTCAGGATGGTGAAGGGGTAGGATTGTTTTGTCAGTGTCTTTGCAAGAAGGCAGATAAAATAATGAGATTTAGTAAATGGAATTCCTCTAAGGCTTAGTTTAGGAAAACAGAGGAACAATTGCACCTGAATGGTGATGGAATGACCAGCAGAAAAGCAATGAAGACCGCTGGCCAGGTGATCACGATCTCCCAGTCAAGCGAAGCGCCTTGAGGCACACCAGGGAGGCAGGGGCTGGGGCCACAGTGGGAAAGCGTGCCCAACCAGCCCGTGGGTCACAAATGGCTAGTGTTGTGGGAGAATTATATCCAAGACTGTAGCCTAGAAACTGTCAATGTCATGGCTGTGCTTGCAAGACAAAAATGGCTCCCAACTGCAGGGTGCCCTGCAACACATCCCCAGCCTTGAAAGAGAATCTTACTGGCTTGCCCAGGCTACTGGCTAACCTTGAACTTGTGATCCGCCTACCTCAGGCTCCTGAGTAGCTGAGACTATGAAACCAACTTTGAGTTGATAATGCTACAGTGTTTGTTGAGCTTCGCGAGTGTTCCTTCTGTTAGATTAAAGATTTGTGAAAAGACTATTTCTAGTTACAAGCAACATTATAGTATTCCGAATCATTATTCAGATACATAAAAACGAAAAAATATTCTCTCGAGGGTGGTTTATACTCTAGAAATATTTGATACATATATAGCTGTATACTGAGAGGAATATGCTATGTTTTAAAATTATAAAATAAGTATCATAATTATGACGTGTCCAATAGAAATGCAGATGCTGAGGTACACCTCTACCTCACCTACCCACCACTCTTGAGAAGTACTCAAAAACCAACCTTGGGATCGATGGTTGCAGTCTGAAAATATCTATTTCTGTGTTAAACGCGCCTTGGGAAGTGTTTACAATTTCATCTTCAGGTTGCACTCTGTATGGCATTGAAAATTTAGCTTCTAGCTTTTATAAAGAGTAAGTTACAAGCCAATCTGGCAGTCGGGCGGAGGACAATATTATGGTTAGGATTTTCAGTAGTTTCTCCAGAAAACAGAATTGATGTTTCTATTATGACACAATGCCATAAATACAGCTATTTGCTACTGCTTGCTATGTTGTCGCTCCCTTATCTTCGTCTATCTTTGCGAATTTTCTAGGGCTAGACATTCGGTGGTGATTCAAGGACCTGTAATTCTGAGGATGATGGAGGGGCTCCCTCTCAGAGCATAAACATTTCATCCACTGGTGTGTCGATAGACCAGCCGGGTGTAATTGCAGAGAGAAGGCAATTGCTTCCTTTCCTTTCTCCTGTGAGTGAAAACACCTGGTGCGACTGGAAACCCTCTTCAGGGAATGCCTTTATTAAAGCAAGGTCCAAGGATGGGAGCTTCTCTGCCTAGTTGCAGAAAAAAGTAATAGAGATCAAGAGCCTACCCGACCTAATTCTCACTGTTAGGTAATCAGGAGTGAAATCTGTTGGAAAGACCAAGGATGAACGTGATGAATTTTAAACTTTCTCTGTAAATATTATTTTGTCCTTACTATTTATTTTCTTACAAAGTTCAAGCAATTAACAGAAATAGGCTTATGTGTTTACTTAAGGGAGACAAAATAAGAGAGACCCCAGAAAAGGTACCGTTCTTGTTTTCATTATTATTTTTTTGGAGAAGGTGAGTTGTTAGGACGAACACAACGAACCAGCAAACAGATGGCTGATAACAGAACCGATCAAAATCTTCATCAATCTAAACCACCATCAGGACCATGTGTACATATCCTATTAGCACTCCCACTTAATGAAAACAAATACCTGTAAAGCCGTCGGGATACTAGAGTGGAAAAACTTAGTGACTTCTGTGGGGTTTGCCTACTTTCTTAGTTTTTTTTCCTTTCAATGATCAGAGATCTTATCATTAGGCCAATCAGAAAACATCTTTTTTATCTTTGCCCTTTGCCCTAATTTTTCCATGTGTAAATGAAAGCTTTCAGGTATTCATGTTTATATCAGACTTACTATTTTATCCAGATGAATATGAGTCATTTTTACGACTAGAATAAAGCTTTCAGTTTGTTTTGTATTTTCTCTCCTTAAATGAAGTAACGATGCTATTTCTTTCCTTACGGTCAATAACCTTGATGATCATAGGGTGGCAGATCATTAAATGTTGGGAATTAAAGATGGAGGAACAGTCACCAGATGCTGGAGAATACTGTGATTTTATAATTCAAATGTTTTCTGTTTTTCTTTTATAGAAACACAAAATTTGTCTTTTCTTTTATTATCTCCTTTTTCTGCTACCTAGAATCAAATGGTTGGAGCAATAGAATTGATAAAAGCTGCTAGTTATCATTCAAAAAGAGAAGAAAATATGGATTTATTTAGTAAGTATTTACTTTTCTTTTATTTGAGACAGGCCCTAATTCTGTAGCCTTGGCTAGTCCTGAGCTCATTATGTAGTCCAGGTTGGCTTTGAACTCATGCCAATCCTCCTGCCTCACTTTCCTGAGTACCGGTGTTACAGTTATTTGCCTCCATCTGCAGCTTATGTGGTGCTGGGGAATCAAACTCAGAACTGTGTGCTTTTAGTATTTACTGAAACCTTATGTTCCAGGCTCTGCACTAGAACATGTGTCAAAAATATCTTTGGAAAATGGCATTTACTTTTGGCTGTACACTGTTCTTGAAGCGAGCGTTTCCAATGTGCTAATTTTTAAATGAGAGGATTAAGAGGTAGAAGAATTCATGAGGATTATCTTACTCTAAGAGGGTAATAATTAAAAACACATTTAAGAGTATAATATAAATTCGTGTTTAGTAAGACCTTGATATTTTGAATGCAAATTTAGAACACAACACTGAAAATTTTGCACTGATACGTCACAGATGTAAAAGATTGAGGAACTCTGTGTAATTTTGTACCACCATCATCACTACCCCTTTCCTAAATTGAATATGGCTTAAAGAGAATAAAACCAAAACCAACTTGAAATTCAAATCCCACCTGAGCCAGGACCATTTTTTCTTTACAAACATCCACCTCTGCCTTCTGTATGAAGAGATGCCTCTACACTTTCTGTCACTTATCCTGAGTCAGAGGTTCAAGTTCAGATTATGAGGGTGAGAATTACCAAGCATCATAGCGTTTCCACATATAGTGTCTCTTGTTCTGAGATGAATTGCCATTAATATCTCTACCCTTAAAAAAAACAAGTTATAGCTAAGAGAAGAGATAGGATACTTTGTCAACTAACACTTATTATTAATGTTCTATTGGCTGTTATTAACATTTATGAGCTGTAGACAAAGGTTGATAAGAATGTGAAAAATGCCACAGGATTCTTTATAAGGAACATAAAAATGTCTCACACCAGTACATCATTTCTTTCCCTTCCACTCCCATTTTCTGTTCCCCTTCCTGTCTCTCTCCTGCTCTCTCTCTCTCTCTCTAGTGAATTCATATCTTTACTTTTCAGTCTGTACCTGCCTTACTCATTTCTCTGTACACTGGCTTTCTTCCCCAAAATCTGCTTCTCTATGTCAGCTTTCCCTAAGCTAGGCCTGTGTATCGATTTGACCCTGATGTTAATCGTAGCATGCCATTGCCTAACGTTTTAAATGTACAGTTTACAGACACAAGCTGAGCACCTTAGCCAAAGCATGACCTTGAGCTGAGAGCCTGTGCTGTTGGCCAGATGCATGGACTGGTGTCACAACACGGAATAAACCATCAACATGCCACCCTGGACTTCAAATGGGTTCCATTCTAATGAGTGGAGTGAAGACGGTCGCAGCCTTTGTTTCAGCAGCAGTCAGGTCACACTCTCTTCCGACTTTCTACTGTGCTTTTCTCACTGTCTTCTAACAGATATACTGTGTTTGATTGTCTTGTACGTGTATCACTTTACAGTGTACCAAAAATAGGACATGTTTGAGCTGCAGGTTGATGCGATGACCTTGAAGTGATTCAGAATAGCATCAGTTGGTGGTCAGTACATCCCAACGTTTCCATCTGAAAGTCAACTTTCTTTTGAGTGGTATAGGGGGCCTGCTTAAACGCAGCCCCTAGAAACAGAAAGCAGGGAGAAGGGAGAAGGAGAAGTTTGAAAAACACACAGTTAAGTTCAAAGAGAAGTATCTTGAACTTGGAATGAAAATGGAAAATGGAACTGAAAAATTCCTTCTACTGTATAGCTATTTGATAATACCTATGCTACTGCTAGAAAAAAAATAGTAAATATTAAAATCATACCAAGAGGGAAACAGCACCTGGAGAATGGAAAATCTATTATGTATGTTCTACAAGGACAAGACATGGCACTGATGTTTATAGCCGGATCTACCTCAAGAGTCCCAGAGACATGCGCATCACTCAACAGAGTGTTGAGTATGGGTTTTCAGGACTCATCAGCTTCAGGTCAGTTGGGCAGTTTTATCTACTTTTTATCTGCATCTCAAGAACTTACTCTATCTTTCAGCCCTTCTTTGCAGAGTTTGCCGATGGTAGAGGTTTATAAAGATTCCCATTTTTCCTTCTTACAGCGCAGGTCACCTTCCTTTCCAATCTCTCCCTTCCCTCACACTCTGGGGAATCCCCAAAGATATTCCCTTAGTTCACCAGTCTGGCCGGCACTGTAATTGGAGTTGGCAAACTCTGCTGAGTTGCAAGCAATAGCTGCTGTACAGATATATTTTCCCTTCTCAGCACCACCTTGTCTTCTATTTACTTATCACCTGGAATGTTTACAATCCACAAAGAGGTTGGAGAAGATCATCAAACCTCCGTTTGTTTTTTCTTGTCCTTTAAAAAACGATGTCATTTTAAGTTTCTCTTTCAGTTCCCCCTGATTTTCAGAATGGTTCCTCCGGGCCCTCATTATTTGGATCCCCCACTGTCTTCCTCTTTTTCTAGAGCAGAGTGCTCGGAATTTCTTTGACTTGAAGCTGGCACATTAATCGCTGGCCTCCATGTAAAGGGTTTCGGGTGGAGTCTCTTCTAAAGGAGCTGTAGACCCAGTGGCTGCCACAACAGCTAAGGCCATATTTGGTCCCCTCTGTGGAAACCAATCTGCCCCCTGCCAGCAGCTCAGCTGTACAGCCACCGCCCAGTAGGCCCTGTGGGAGTTAGAAGGCATTAGCAGTGAGAGGAACAGCGACAGATCCCGTCTGTGGTGAGAACCACGTTTCTTTGGCTTCAGACTCTAGGCCATGGTCAGGAAGGGGCTGGCAGAGCCCACAGGAGATCCCTGTACCGGATAACACTAATCCTGAGTCTCCTGGGAGTCAGCTTGGACGCATGCAAAGTAATTGCTTTCCACATGCCTCTCTTAGATTTTTTGATGGGGTTTTATTGTCTACCCCGCTGTTTCCTGACTTCCTGCCATTCTTTTCTTCGTGCAGCCTTGGGCGTGGATATAAGCTTGAGGCCTGCATTCATCCTAAATTTTTTCTTAGTAGTAGTAGTATAAAGAGGCCTCCTTCTTACTCTCTAAGAATGATTTTACTTTAGGTAAAATCTTCCCAGAATGTAGAAGACATTTCTATTGGACGTTTCAAACTAATTTCAGTGAGCCTCTGTTATAAACTTAACCAAGTTGTACTTTGAAGGCAGAGTTTCTGTTAGATTCATAATTAATTCCCCATATTTTCCTGTATAATGTATTGTACAGACTGTGCATTCCCTGAATGATTATTAAATGCATGACTATAAACATGTCTACATGGAAGTCTATAGATAAAAATCACCTATTTGGCCTTACAGATTTATTATACTGCGTCTATATCAAAAACCAGGCATTATTACTGTATGGAGTGCATGTCGGACATGAGCACTTGAAGCCTCTGGTCTGAGAGCTCTCTACTGGTGACACCAGTATGACGAGAATCCTGCCACTTTGCTCGCCTCTTTCATGTTTTGCTTTTCCCTCCGCTCTTGTCATTGACTGTGATCTCCCTGCTGATGACCTGATCTCCCTCACACCCGACTTGCCCTTGTCCTGACAAACAGCCTGTTCCTTGGAACTGAACACCCCGTCCTTTTCTCTCAGGTCTTAGGGTTTGTGCTTCTGATCTTCTGCTAAGCTAGCCACACCTCTGAGAGGAGGAGCCCTGGAAGCCCTCTGTAGATACGACTGATACACATCCACGCGAGGGAGGTTCCTGCTTAGACCAGACCCTGCAAGGACAGAAGCTGGTGGCAACTGCAACTTAAGCGTCACGTGTCAGGTTACAAAACAGTGCACGCCATGCTGCCGGAAGTGCTTCCTGTTTAGGTGATTCAAATAGAATAGTAAAGTATTGAACAAAATTGGCCGTGAAGCTAAATCACTACTTTATTTGTAAAAATCTCTCTCTCTCTCTCTCTCTCTCTCTCTCTCTCTCTCTCTCTCTCTCAAATTTTGGGGACTGGTCCCTACCCCATTCTTAGCTTTGATTCTTTGTTTCCGAGCAAGGTTCTATTAGATTCACCAAGATTTGTTGACAATTGTTCAAACAAAATAAAATTTAGATAAATTAACTCTTTCTGGTCCATTATATCCTTAAGTGAAAAATATTTATTGAGCAAATATAAACTACTGGGTAGTTTTTCACTTATTAGTATATGAAAATAGGCAAACCTATTTGCACTTTTCATTTAGTCTGAGTTTTAATTAAAATGCCAATATAAATTGTTACTATTCTTTCGAAGTCAAGTCATTTGGACAACATGGTGACCTCCCTCTTACTGGTAATGTATTTCTTTAGCATTACACTATTTCATGTAACATAGTCTTAATATGACTTAATTTCCATTATTCACTTTTACTGTTCTCTAACTTGATATGTGAGCACTCACTTGCTCTTATGGAAAGGTCCTTCCTTCATATCATCTGCATAAGTTAAAGCTCTTCTCCTTCCAAGGAGCAAAATCCTATTTTGATTAATGTAAGGAGGGGGAGAAGAACAGGTTGCAATATATGAATGCAAAGATATAACAACATAGCTAACAGAAATTTGGAAAATAACTTAGGAATACAACTTGAATTTGTCTTCTCATTTTCTTCTAATAAGCTATCTTTCTTTCATGCTTTTTATCTTTCCTTTACTCTTTCCTAGTCTTTTCTTTTCTGCCAAGTGGAGTTTACTTACCTTATAATTTTATCACTTTTTGTTCGATCAGCTATGCAATCCATCTTTTAAACTTTTTTATATCTACTGGATAGACATTACTGGCATTCACTGGGTTGGATGACAGTGACTCCAAAGTTCCCGTTAGGTTAACTTTCTCTCAAATATACTCATGTTCCCATCTCACCCTTGTCATAATTTGATTTTAAGTATTAGTTTTCAGCAAGCACTATCATTGGAAGTTATATGAAATTAATCCTTAATTATAATTACCAGGCTTGTAAATCAAGTCTAATTATTTTGTCAACTTAGGTGTAATTTTATGGATCTATTGGTAAATTTCTTAATGTCTCTCTTTCAGTGAACACAGCATAGTACCCAGCATGTAAGATGGTAGATAAACCACATAAAAGGAGGATTTAGAGAACTACTAACATATACTATGTCACATAATAGGGTAGATGACTAATTAGAAAATTAAGACCAAAAAATCTTTTCCTAGAATGCTTTGCTAGGGTGTGGTTTTATCAGGTTTTGAACCCTAATATTTTTGTTTTTAAATTTATTTTCCCCAAGATATATTAGAATAATTCTCAAGCTGAATGGTCACATTAAGCTTGAGCATTTGGGGCACATATATATCATGTCAACATTGTGATTTCTCCACCTTATCGAACCTCCAACTCCTTCCTTCACCCCCCAACTCTCTTTTTCACACCCATTGAGTTGTATAAAAAGACTGAATCCTGGGTTACTCCTTTTAGAGAAACTACATGGTATTTTCCCTTCTGAGTTTGACTCAGTTCACTAAGCATGATGGTCTCAAGTTGCATCCCTTTACCTGCAAACGCCCCAAATTTACCTGTCTTTATAGAAGAGTAGTATTCCATTGTGTACATATATCACAGTTTTTGTATTCATCGGTCTGTTGGTGGATATTTTAACATCTTCACACTTTACTGATTATTTATTATTATTTGTGCTGCTGTGACCATTGGTATACACATATCTCTGTTACACTTTGATTTTAATTCTTTTGGGAAAGCTTCCCCCAAAGCCCAGTGGTTTCTAACTATGTAGTAGCAATTTTACCTTAAGGAGACAAACCTTTTCAAGAACTTTAATCAATGTTGACAAACAGAGTCAGCTAACATCGTACTGCAAATTTTCCTTATCCATTAATTATTACTCTTCTGTACCTTTTTTGGTAACTCCGTGTTCCTCATCAATTTACATTCTATGTACAAGAAACTGATTAAGAGAGCCCTGTCTTTCACAACATTCTTTATTTCAGATTCTACTTGTTTAGACTGCCAAGACAATTAATCTGAGTAAATATCCTTATTTCATAGTGCCTCAAGACTAAAATTTGTCCTAATGTCTCTGTGTCTCTGTACTTTTCTTAAAAGATCAAATGAGACTGTTCATTCATCATGGTTTTTTTTTCATTTATGGCAAAGGAATGTATATACACTGAATTTGGAGACAAATTATGCTCTGTAAAATAATCTGTCACTCTGTAGTAGTTAGTCTTTTATCACTTAGGAAAAAAATGAAAAAAAGAAGAAAACATTCTTGAGAGATTTTTTATTTATTTTTTTAATTCTTAGTTTAACACATGGAGACCCAAGGCAATTTGTTTGACAAATACTCTGTAAGATGTTCAGTTAGCTGTGCATTGGTAATTGCAAATACGGCATAAGATAAAGTGAATATATAGCATATTATAGAAAAAAGGAAATATAAATTATGAAAAAGGAAATTACTTGATCTCAAGAAATAAAGTGGAACAATGAAGTGGAATAGTGACAAACATCATATCTCGGCTTTGTTTCTGCTCTAATGTCACTTTTAACACCCTAACTCAGGGTTATAATACTTCTTTCAACAGCACTACAATGACAAGGGTCAGATGGAGCCAGCAAAGACATCCTAAGTGGTCCCCATGGAAAGCTCTGGCTCAGTTAGCACTCACACTTGCCACTTTCTTGTTGTTGTTGCTTCTGTGACTTATGGAAGAGAACTGAGGAGTGAAAGTCAATGGTCTCCTCCAGCAGGGAGGGCCCTAGGGCCCTAGAGCCCAGTGTGAGAAGCCACACCTCTCTGCTTAGAGCTATTATGCCTTACTTGATGCTTGCAGACATGAAGCTATGTTGTACGTAATGCTTGTAGATTTTTTTTTTTCATCCAACCCAACATGGCGCATTATAATTCATGAAAAGTAAAATACAGATTCAAGGTCGCATTAGAGCAAAAAAAAAAAAGTCTTGCTTTACTGAAGAAAGAGATTTAGATGTAGTAAGTGACATCAATACTTATCAGTGTTGAGTTCACTTTTTGGAGCTTACTAATATTTCATTTCATCCTCATAACACCATAGTAGGATAGGAACACTTAGAATTTTAGCAATGAAGAAAAGAATGGTGAATAGTTAAAGTACTCAAGCCACACATACGACAGGAAAGGGATCTGTCTCAACTCAGGTCTCCGTGGTACATGTCATTAGATACTAGTGAATGAGCGGACGTCACGTGTGTCATGAGAAAGCACAATCTTTACTGAACTACACCATTCAGAAACGATAGGAAAAGGGTGGGGAGCCTTTCTCCACTCCCCAAGACAGAACCTACAGCTTACCAGAGGAAGGAGACAGAACCTCAAAGAAACCTGTTGTCTGATTTGGTGCTTAGGTGTGGATGTTGTGAGTTGAGACCCAGTGCCATTGGGCCTGATTCTGAGTACATCGCCGTGGGGAGTTGTCAGCTGTCTCCATGGACACAGAGAAAAAAGGGGAAGATCTGGCCACCATGCCACAATTTCACAGAAGCCTTCCGATAACTGACACCATGTCAACGAGAAACACAAGAAAAAGAGGACTTTAATTTGCTGAGTTTACATCTAAGTTGACGAATAAGATAAGTTGTCACTTTGATCCGACTACCTATTATTGACAAGATTGTATTTGTATGATATAAAAATGAGAACTAAATTTATCAAGAAATTTGAAAAAAAACAAATTTTAGCTAAACTGAAAATAAATAAGAGATATTTATACTTATGTAAATATATGAAAAAAGTCCTTTGGAGTTGAATGCATAGCTCAGCAGTTAAAGCACTTGTCTAGAAAGTTCAAAGCTCAGGCTGGGTTCAATTCCCCAGCATCATGTAAACCAGGATTGGCAGCATACATTTATAATCTCAGCATTAGGGAGGCTGAGGTAGGAGGATTACCATATACTCAAGACTAGCCTGGGCTATGTAGTGAGTTTAGGACCAGTGTGGACTACAGAGCAACAACTTGTCTCCAAAAAAAGCATATCTTACTTCATTCTACTCATGAAAATCATACCCACTGAGTTTCAGTTTTCTGTCGTCTTGTTTTATTTATTTTTTGTTCTTCTATTTGGTAAATCCAAAAGATTGATACAAAAAATGATTTGTGTTGAAGAGATAAAAACTGTAAAAGACACCGCAAAGAAAAAAAAGAGATAAACACAAAATCAGTAAAAATTCATTCTGCCCAAAAATACCTTAAAAGAGAGATACCTACAAACTACACAGGGTTTTCTATTTCAGATGTGATCCAGAGACAGCTTCTCCAGAGTCTGATAAGTTACTATTGCAAAGCATTTTGCATTCTTGATTTTCTCTGTTTCCTAATTTCCTTGATATTCTCTTAAGCTATTTATGCTTATTGTTCTGGAGTGCTTTATTAGGAATAATCTATATTGTGGAGATCAGGATAAGAGTCACAGAGAGGATCGCTACAAACCAGAGAAGAGGAAGATGAGATAGGGGAGCAAGAAAAGCAAGAAATCAGAAGAGACTAAGGTTCAGAGAGGAGGAAGGGTGTGAGGAAAACAGACAAAATGGTGGGACACGTGACAGCTTGGCAAGGTTGCTAATTTGTGAAAGAGATTCCTGAGAGAATCACAAGGTCAACCAATACGTCTGTCTAAATATAAACATTCTGTATTTTCTTATGTTTTAGTGGGTGATTAAAAAAAAATCAGTTCAAAATGATTCTGAAACATAGATGGGTTGAGAAAAAAATCAATACGATTTAGTCAATCATAGTTCAAAGCATTGGAGAACCCATCTTGCTTGTAATACAGAACGTTATCTCTTCAGAAGGAGAGACACGGAAGGCTGGGGAAGAGATAAGAAACGCTAATACATTGCAGTCTTTAAACAAATCAATGCACAACTCTACCTTGAGAGCCACGGGACCAACAATTCATACCCAGACTGTGCAGGCCCCGAACTCGTGGCAGTGCCAGGCTGCTGCTAGCTGGTAAGCTGTTTGTTTCTCTTCCCAGATACCTTTGGAACATCTTTCCCAACAGGGAAGAGTGAATTCAGACTATGAGTGGGGTAAATTTACATCTGTCCAGGTGACTGTAAGAGCTACTCAGTTTGGAACACCGACATCTGCTTATAGCTTCAGATCTACTGATGGTGTTTCCCTCGCCAGACTGACTGCAAATATCACTGCTAACGGAGTTACTTCAGCTCTGTCTGTCTCTCTGGGAAAATTTTTATTTTCCCTACAGAAAGCTGATGGGGTTTGACTTTGCGCTCCAAGTCCAGCCCGTGCTTTCTCAATTCGTGTATTCTTTTCACGAAAAAAAAGGCAGGGAAGCCTCCGGAAAAAACAAACCTTACAAGATAAACCACAAAGTGGCAGTTAAAATCGTATCTCAATGCTTCTTTGTATTTGGGCTTGAATATACTTTTCTCTCTATTTTTTCTTTCCCAAAAGATAAATGTTTTGGGTAAATAATCAACCACGGTTTCTATTTTGTCTTTTACTTTCAGAGAATGTTGTCAAGCAGGGTAAGCTTTTTAGCAGCTGTCAGAGTAAATTTATTACCAAAGACGTCTACATTCTGGTATAATCCAGAAGGGAAAGTCCTAGGGATGGGTTTTATCTTAGCCTTTTGAAGACTAACTATCTAGAATGATTAGAATGCAAAAACAGAGTTGATGACATGATATCTCTAACTCTCGTCTGCTATGCAGACATGAAAACAAGTAGATTGTCTGAAATTGCACCATTTGAAGCTTCGTTAGTCACACAGCCAAGAACTATACAAGGAAAAGAGCTGGGCTGTCTGGAATTATAGATACATGCATTCAAAAATTAAGCATGCAGTGGATTTATTTTAGAAAGAAAATTAGGATTCTGCTTTACTGTATGAATATTTTTCTACCATAGAAATAAACAACAACGTAAAGTAATGTAGCTTATAAAGTTCAATGAAAAAATGTAGGAAATAGAGAAAAAGATGTTTATTATTTACAAAGAGAATATTGATATCTCTCACTTTGGAGTCTGAGATGGTTCTCTTAAAGGTATAACGATTGAGGGTATAAAGAATTGTGCAACACAAACTATAGATTTCATAGAAAAATGTTTTATGATCCAAATAGTTTGACATTAAAATAAATTTAGGCATCTGAAAATTGAATATTGGATAGAATATGTAAAATCAGCCATATATTTATAGTTACCTAAAAACTTAGGCTCTTTACTTTTCAGAAAACTACATTAATAATAGATGACAATTTGAAAATATGCACTGGAGGTGTGCTCAGTAAGATTTTAAAAAATCAAACACCAAAGAATCTGAAATCTATCACGACTGATAGAGATAAGAATTGTGAAAGGTACGAAATTATTTTAATAAAAATTGAGGGATATGTAAGTTAAATTTAGAAGATAGCAAGTAAAATAAATATCTATGTAAAATCACATTTGAATTGATCAATATTATGTAGTAGTTTAGATCAGGGTCAGAAAGGTGTGATTTGTAGAAAAAAATCAAGCCATCTGCCCATTCTGGTATCTTAATTGGAACCCCCTTTTTCATTTTGTCTGTAGCTCCTTTGCGGTCATAAAACCAGAGTTTAATAGTTTCAAGAGACTATATAGCATAAAAGCAGAAAAAATTGTGATTATGTCATAAAAAATTTGCCAATTTCTGGTTTAAGTAGGTTGGGGAGTCAGTCTGAAAGAAGTCAAATTTCTTCTCTGATGAGTACCCTAATAAATGTTACTTACAGCATTAGTGCTTCTGTTTCCTCATATTTAAAATGAGAATAACAGTGGCACTAATCAAATAATTACTGTAAGTTTAAAATTAACTGACATACCGCATTAGAACTGCAGCTACATCTAATAAGATGCAAAAGATGGAATCAAGAGTCGACGTTTTCTTCCAGATATCACTATAGCAAATTCAAAGGTCTCCAATGAAACTAGAAGCTTTCTTCCATTCTTCCTTTGCATTTCAAATCTGAGAGATCATATTGTTTGGGACAATTGACTAAGAGAAAACTGTAGGATTAGACAAAAAATTGCTTAGTGTACCATAGCCCCCCTCCAAAAGGAAATTACATTAAATATTTTACCGGAGATAATTTAGTGTGGGGTTCATTAGAAGAGTTGGAAATTGAGAAAATGAAGAGCAAATATTGTAAATGGTGCCTTCCTTCTGTTAAGAAGCTGCTTCCCACTCCATGACCCACCCCCACAGTGTTGTACAACATAAAGAAGAGTTAGCATTTTCAGAAACGAGGAGCTTTGTGATAAGATTACATCAAACTAGAAATCAGAATTAGCCGATAATACTAACATTGAATCTTTCAGGTAGGCACTAGATAGCCCATACTGAAGACTTTGCGTGGGCATAAAGCAAGTTAGAAATATGTCAAAAAATAAAAACTTGTAAAGTCCTGAGAAGATATAACTTTAAACAAATATTATAAAACAATCGAATTCATTAATTTAAAAAATACTTTGAGATCGCAGGTAGAATACCAAGAATAAATTATTTCTTTTTTAGTATAAACAAAAGAAACAATGCTCGAACTAACCGTGCAGGTCTCTATCAGATCCTCTTGGTTAGAGCTGAGAACGGAAGGGTCCGATTCAGGAGGATGCAGTAGATTGTGGAAGAAAAGTCATGGAAACCTCGGGGAGGTGGTGGGAGAGGAGAGAAAGAGACGGACAACAGGAGACAGCGTTTGGAAAAAGATCATACTTTTTTCACTGCTCCAAAGAAGTTTATGAACACTTAAAATATATCAATGAGTAAATAAATAAAATTAGATTCAGATTGAGATACACTTTGGACTTGGTAGGATATATGTGTTTTTTTAATGAAAGTTTTCTGCCATGAAAAGAAGAAAATTAATTAGGTATCCACCACTTCAATGTTCTCTAAAGGACGGCAATAAATAAACCCTTAACTCTTTCCTTCTATGTGTCTTCTCCAGGCCAGCCAGGTCATTCAGACATCACAAAGAATATCCTACTTCAATTACCAATTAAAACTCGCAGATCATGTGAAAGCCTCCATCTACGTGTCTTTCTGCTTTGTTTAGCTTCTTTCCCATGATAGGCACTTGGTTTTAGGTTTTAGTGGTACACACCTGCCCCTCCTTGAACCTACACACCACGGAGGACTCCTTCCTCTCTCCTTGAGTTGGCTGTCTTCCTTGCCTTCGTGTTGTGCTTTGCCTTGAAGGACCTCTCTAAGTTGAGCTGCTGATATAGTTTTATTTCCTGTTTCCATGATACCATGTGCAAATTTCCATCCTGTCCTTAAAGCATATACTGACGATTGTAATTTTATTTTATGGATGTTATACTCGTTAGAAATCACCAAGAGAAAGGCTCAGGGTCTATGTTCACTTACATTGCAGTACAGATAGCATAATTACAATGCCTTCGGCGCTATGGGCACACCTCATATGTTTGTTGAAAGAACTAAGAGATGGCAGCTTTTTGCTCCCATGTCAGATTCCTGAAATGGGCAGAGACGTGCTTGGTCACCCCCAGACCGTGCTGCGTGTCTTGCTGAAAAAGAAAAACATGAACTACTGTGTACATCCCAGGAAATGCCCCAAGGGGGTGCAGATAGGCATGATAAATTAGGTAGCATACTCCCACAGAAGTTTCTGCTATTGTGCCCATAATCATTAAGGAAAGATTAGGCATCTTTCACGAATGCATCACATGACATTGCATTTCTATGTCACTTAAGATTCTGATGACAATGGTTTTCTAAGTAACTTCCTTTTACTTTCTTGACTACTGGAACTAACAACTGCTAAGCGACTTTGAACATTACCTCCTTGCTTTAACTGACTTCTGTATGGTAGTAGAAGTGGCATCCATTCTGCTGCTGAAATTCTTGAAGCAAATAATCCCCTAAACCATCAGGGTCATTGCAATTGCTTTTCTTTTCTGCACCTTCTTCCACACCAGCCAACACACAGCCACGTTATACTAGGCAAATTTTGTCAGTGCTTGCATGCAAATTACTTTCCATTCATTTTTTAAAATATGATCAGCAAAAAATTCTTCTTCAGTAACATAAAGAAGTACACACTATTGGAAGTTAATTTTAGTGACTAGTAACATGTGACAGGTACTGTGATTGATTTGTTTACATATATTATTTTACATAAATGTTTGTAGTAGCTCCTTAATATAAACTTTATTATTTCCTTTATAAATATGGGACACTGAGACAAACAAATTTGAAGTCAGTTAACTTGTAAGTTCAGTTATCTATCTCTGTATAACTAAACATAATAAAAATTAAGGGTTTGAAACAAGTATTTCCCTCCCTAATGCTGGTTTCAGCTGGTCTCAATTCTCTGAATCACAGGGTTATGAGTGTCTGGCTTTTGCTGTATGACCGGAAGTGGTCGCATCCACGTGTGTAGCAATTGGCGAAGCTATGCTTCTCCCTCTGGTTAGCGTAGGGTTGATACAGAGGGCTAAGTTTGAAAAGCAGTGAAAGAGAAGGCAGAACCCAACGCATGTCCCCCAAGTAATCGCGTATCAAGCTTGCTAATGCTTAAATGGTCAAGAAAGTCACGTGGCCAAGCCAAGATCAACATGCGAGGGACGATAAAGGGCAGCAATAGAGGGCAGCATGACACACTGGAACTACTATTGTAAAAAGCTACACAGTATTAAATCCCTGTACTAGGATACAAGCCCATGTTGGTTCCCTGCAAATTTTTTCTTCTATGTTATTACTGTTTGATGTCAACAAATTATGAATTCCAGCATGCAATCATTATATTACTCAAAGTATAATTAAACCAAAATATATGAAATATTTCTAAGAGCAGCTAATGTGTAGAATATTCTTAATAAATATAGGCTTTAATAAAATATGATTAGATATGAATTAGGGTCATCTTCGGCTAGTGGGTATTTAGCAATTATCTACAAAACTAGCTTGAAATTATAAAAAACAGCATAATGGGCACGTTGTGCCTTTATTTTCTCTTTAGACACAGGCCTCCTGTTTTATCAAAAATTTACGGTATTTTTTTCTTGGTGTAATAGAGGTTATTTTAAAAGTAGTAGAGGCCACGTGAAAAATACATATCTGTCTCTTCCATTAGATTGCAATGTTTTATATACAAGTTAGGATACAGGCTATGCTTGGTTCAAGTGTGCATCTTGCCACATGAAATGTAATGAGTACAGGTATGTTCTCCTCCATCCTGTATTTTACTCATGACTTTTACTATAATTGCTTCTGGTAAACAAAGAGTTGACCAATGCCGTGAAATGATTCAAATCACTAAGCTGAGAAAGGTTTACACTATTCCACAGAGACCTTTGGTGCCAAAAATCCCATCCAAATACACGGCCCGAATTAATCAGTGTGGAGAATTCTATGCATATTTTTGGAGCTCTAAGAGTATCTGCTACAGTATTTCAAAGTCTGAAAACTCTCAAGCTAATCAATACCCATATATCAATTATTTTATAATCATGTCTGGAAATCTATAAAGCCAACTCTCTCTCTCTCTCTGCTCACAGAGGAATAAGCTGGCTTTGGCAAAAGACTTTAAGATACTCTAACTCTGAGAGAAGAACTAAACTGTGGTAAGCCAGGTCATTGAAACTTATTTGGAACTGGCTTGGAGGTAAGGACATGGCTAGCAAGGCAAGAGGTTCAAGCGTCAACAGAGAGTTGACTTACCTGCCCTATGGCCCAGAACACTGAGCCATTGCTGCTCAGATATGTACTTGATTCCTACCCTAGTACAAGGGAATCTTTGTGCTAATCTCAGAGGACTTCTGCTCATAAACTGCTTCCTTCGTTTATGGCAAGAGTTGTCCCATTACACGTAGCCGTTCCCCTATCCGATGCAGTGTAATATTACAGCCTTTTTGTAGCTTTCTGGTATATATAGCCACGCTCAGAAAAGTAAAATTGTCAAAAGCTGAAGAAGTTTGTCATGTGTTGCATCAGAATTTTCTCTGCCTTTTCTTGTTCTCTCTAAAGTGGAAGACTGTACTCAGCTGCCACACCATTTGGGAAAATATCCCTATTTAAAGTTCCCAGCATTGCCAAGAATAATTTCTCGGTTATATAAAAATATAGCCTGCTTTTACTTTTTACTGTATCATTTTTCTTTTCTGGGGGGTGCTGGGGAATTGAACCCAGAGCCTCTGCGTTGAGATTCATCCTCGGCTCTCTTTTTCTGTTTGCTTTTGAGACAAGGTTTTAATTAGTCATTAATTACCATTATGATCTGGATCTGGAAAGTCTTCCAAAAGCTTTATGTTGTGGATTACTTGTGGATTTTGAGTGTTGATGGGAGGTTGGGCCAGTAGGCTGTGGTGGATTTCTGGGCTGGAAGTTAGGTGGATTTTTGGATTAGTGATCTGGAAGAATATATATGTTTATACCAGCTTCTTCCTGTGGCTGAATCTTCCTCTTGGGATGCCGTGAGCAGCTGTTCTCTGCCAGATCCTGCCAGTGCTGGTTGCCCGGCAATGGACAAGACATCCTGAAAATGTGAGCTAAGTAAATCTTTCCTCCTGTAAGTTGTAGATGTTGGCTATTTTGGTTCGGCAGCAATTAGCTAAGACAGGCGCCTCCAGTGGTCTTGAACTTGAGATCTCCCTGCTCTACCTCCAAGAGTGCTAAGACGACAAGCATATGCCACAACACCCAGCGTAAAATATACACCATTTTAAATACTGTGTTTGCAAAATTTCTTGACTTCGTTGTTGATACATGGTTTGATTTAGGTGCACGTCGAGGGTAGGAATAGGAAACATTTATCCATTTGAACCAATTATCTTATGGTCATGAAGTTGTAAACAATCTTCAAAATCCACTCAGAACTGTGGAAAATCTATCTACTTTGTTATGCATCATCTCATTACATTAACTGGAAAATTACTGATAAAAAGTGAAAAATGCTGCCAGTTGATTCTCTCATTTTTACTATTATCACGAAGCATAAGGAAAATAGTATTCTGGACTTCAGTTTTAACATCATTACAATATGGCAGCTCATACTGTATCACTTTAATGTATATTTGAGTAGTTACCTCACACAAATTATCGCTTGAAAATCTTTCACCAGTAAAACTCTGTATGCTTTCCTGTGATAATTAAATAAGAAAAGAGGCACAATTATATCTTACTAAAACTCAGAGCTTGAGAGGAAATAAAAAATTGTACAAGACATTTTTGTTCATTAATCTGTGCTCATACTGATTAAGCTTAGCATATCACATATATTATTCCATTGCAAAATCTACTCATTGAAAGACATCCAAATATCCACAAGGCAAGATATACTTAATTTTTAAAAGTTAAAAAAATCAGTAAAATTCTGATTTTTCATGTGTGTTGCTTAGATGTTACGTAAACATCTCCCTAGTGATGCCTAGAAAAAAATAAGCCCACTTAAAACCTGCACTAAGACTAATCGGCTTAGTATTATTGTGCATTGTGATTGTTTGTGGAGAGTTGAAAGTTGAATCCTGTCTAGATTTAAGAAATGTGCAGAAAAATACACTATCATCGGATACGTGGTGCATATGACGATTCTACAAAATTTAAATATAATATGAAGAGGAGAGGGAAAGAGCATTTTTGTATTTTGATATAGTGGATAATGCACTTCTTATCAGATATTCCTGAGTGTAGGGAAAGAGCGATTTAGAAACATAAAATTTTCCGAGCATAAATATTTTGCTATTCAAAATACACCTCTTGCTAAAGTAGCACTGGTAGCTCCAGGAAGACATTTGAAGTGCAGTGTCTCCACAACCCCCTTCTGAGTCTGCTAGCTAGACGAGAAACTGCAGTTGAACACGAATCTCAGGTTTCATAAGCTCATTAAAGATTGAGAAGCACTACTGTCAACCCTTTGTCCTTTTTAGAACGTAAGAAAGTCTTCTCGTTCCATTGTTGCTTCCTAATCTTTAATAATTAGGGAAAAAAATACAAACACCAGCTCTCCCTTGTATGTGGCAGGTGATCTGTCTTCTTTCCCATGGAATCAGGATTGGCTGGGCACAGAATAGACTGTGAACAGTGCATTTTCAATTCATTTTCCCCTGGAGCAGCCGGCTTCCGTCTTCTAGACCTCATTTGAAGCTCAACATTTATTCTCTGATGAATTAGCCAAGTCACTTCCAGCTTTACATCCGGAGACCTCCCCAGATACCATTTCAATTGCCTGTTCATTTTGATTCTGCATCCCAAGATTGAATGCATACCCACCAAAGCGAGAGCAGCTCTGCCCTCTCGGGTTCCCACCCGCTTGTCTGATGTAGCATGCCTCTATTAAGCTTCATATTAACTTCCCTAGTCTCGGTCTCTGGCCTCATTACCTCAGAGTCCTTTATGTTAAACTGCTAACGCAGAGACCTATGGCTCCCTCATTCGGACGCATTGCCGCCCGCTCTAGCTCTATTTGCTCTCTGTCCTGGCCACTTGTCACCTCTATTTTGGCCTCTCAGCGATTCTCCCCACTTTGCAGCATGCTTCTTCTCCCAGATCATTAACATATAAAGTGGAAAAAAAATTGGTCTTACTATTGACCCTCTTGGTTCTTTATTTCCCAGACTTCTAACTCCTACATAGTTTCCACACCCAGATGCTCTTTTCATAACAAAGACTCCAATTTTCCTTCCGCTTAAGTATGGCCTAAGAGTGAGCTGAACTCTGTTTTTTTTAACCCTAAAACCATGATTTAGCCAGCCATTTTGAGCTGAATGAAGCGCAGTGCTGGAAACATGGCCCTTGACCAGTACAAGGAAGGGAACAGGATGCCTAGCTAATGCAGCTGGGAGGAGGGACAGCCATAACTGAATTCGGCTCCACGGCCAGTTCTGGAAACGTTTCTTAAGGATTATGAGAAGTCTTGAAAATAACTAAGACAAATCGCCAGCGCAGAAATTAGAAAGATTTGGATTCCCCTTTCTATAAAAGATAGTAGTTCTTATACTATTTTGGAACCATTTCTGAACCAAAAACAAAGTTCAAGCTAGCCAATTCGCGAAGCTTCATTTGGGCATTTGTTTGTTTGTTTGTTTGTTTATCTGATAGTAAACAGAGCACATTCAAACAACACCAAAATCTAACACACATGACTGCCTTCAAATGAGGGTATTGGATGCCAAAGAAAGCTCCCAAACTTAAAAAAGGAGCTAGAATTGAGGAACCAATCAGAGGTCTATCATTCAAACCAGAATAAGCAGGTTTAAAATTTAATTCTAGGAGAGCTCTCAAAAGACTAGAAATAAATATCCCCTTTGATCCGGCGACACCCCTCCTGGGAATATATCCAAAAACAACATACAACAGAGATATATGTATACCCATGTTCATAGCAGCACAACTAACAATAGCTAGAACATGGAAGTTACCAAAATACCGATCAATAGACGAGTGGATACACAAACTGTGGTACTTATACACAATGGAATACTACGCACCTGTAAGGTCCAATAGCGTGGATTTTCACAGGCAAATGGAAGAAACTTGAGAACATCATGCTTAGTGAAGTGAGTCAGAAGCAGAAGGTGAAACATTGGATGGTCTCTCTGATATGAGAGACCCAGACCACAAACATCTCGTGGAACTTTAAAGGAAAGACAAAGGGAAAGAAGGGGATGGGGGGGGGGG